>JAULCA010308794.1:0-25702 GCA_032360845.1 Crassadoma gigantea
TACCTATCAACACTGTATCACACTAGAACACATCACTATACTATACCTATAAACACTGTATCACACTAGAACACATCGCTATACTATACCTATCAACACTGTATCACACTAGAACACATCACTATACTATACCTATCAACACTGTATCACACTAGAACACATCACTATACTATACCTATAAACACTGTATCACACTAGAACACATCACTATACTATACCTATCAACACTGTATCACACTAGAACACATCACTATACTATACCTATTAACACTGTATCACACTAGAACACATCGCTATACTATACCTATCAGCACTGTATCACACTTGAACTCATCATACTTCACCATTATTGTAAGTGAAGCGCCCCTGCCCCACCCTAAACCGCTCTACCCCAGACTTAATTTCTGTCATTTTATATATTCAGGACGTCAAACAGATGAAAATTAAAACAGATTTGGCTCACAAAAAGTCAAATAGAAAACAATGCTTAAACCCTTCATTTCACTATTTATATGGTAAAGTGAAGCGCCCCTGCCTATACTTTTTCTACCGCAGACAAACTTCTGTTATTTTTTTAAAGAAATTATATTCAGGACATCAAACTGATGTAAACTCAAACAGGACTTGGTTGAAAAAGGTCAAAAAGAAAAAAACATAATGCCAAAACGTTCATTTCACCATTATGGAAATGTGAATCGCGGTTCATTTCATCATGCTTCACAATACCATGCTTCACCGGTACTTGTAAGTTGTCCGGGGGAATCGCCAATACTGTGAGAGTTGCAAGCACCATGTGTGTTGCAAGTCAACGTAATTACCGACAATTTTTCACTGGCACAGCTAGATAGGTGCTCAGTTGTTTTGTGATTTACAATTTTACCCAATGATTGAGATATGAAAGGACCGTCAAAAGCCAAGGAGTGTTTATCGGCGGTTTTTCTCCCCGTATACTACAAATTACAGTTTGAAGCCCATTCGTGAAGAGTGACTAATGTTTGAAGGGATACCATTATACTGTATTTAAGAACTTTTGGTTAAGGTAAATGTTTTTTTCTCCTAAATATACGTGTTAGTTTGTAAAATTAAGACAAAAGTCATGATAAATGATTTTAGAGTTAAATCTCAATATGACAAAGGATGTGCTTATGTAACAGTAAATTACATAATAAAAATTCAAAAATATAATTGCACAACACATTTTGTTATTTAATTATGTCTGAATACTTCCAAATAAAACAATGAAAAACACACACACCCTAACTCACACACACATAAGTAAAGTCTTGCATCCGGGAGTTGTTGAGTGCAGACTGGAACATCAAACCCACATAGCAAATCCAAGTGCAAAATATTACTTTTCTTCAATATAGTATGTTTATAACGACTGCATCTGTGGTCATTTCATATAAATTTTTACCAAAAGACATTTTGGATCACCATTTGCATATACATGTATATTTACAATAGTATCATACAAAAAAGAATTACTATGCATATTTTACAAATGGTAATCAGTTTAACGCTTCTGCCCAGATTCAGTGCAGAAACACCGTTTTTTTAAGTTATGAAATGTTTGCATGAGAAACATATTTTGGGCAAAGGAGAAAGACTAAATGAATAATGTTCTGTTGTATACAAATGTTCTAATATGTTTTTTAACAAGAGGCCAACATGGGTCTGTATTGCCCACTTTTTTGTTTTGTTACATTGAATTAATTGCCAAGTATTGTGCAGTTAGGTTGATTGGATATTTAGAAGCGGTTGAAGGTTTACAGTCATTTGATCTCTGTGACCTTGACCGTAGGCCAAAGTAGTTTTTCATTCACAAACTTTGTCGGACTCCTTCACACGATGCAACTATCATGAATCTAGGTATTTTGAACCTTCAGAACAAGTCATTTGAATTATTTGACCTTTTTGAACCCTGTGACCTTGGAAGCAGGTCAAGGTAATTTTCATTCGCAAACGTTATCAAGCACCATCATAAGATGCTACTAGTCAAATATCATGACTCTAGGCCTTTGGGATCTTTAGAAGAAGTCATTTTTAAGCCTTGACTTATTTGACCCATGTGACCTTGAAAGTAGGCCAATATCATTTACATTCGAAAACTTCGTCGGGCTTTATCATAGGATAGGAAGCAACTGGACAAATATCATGCCTTCAGGCCTTTCGGCTCTTCAGAAGAAGTCGTTGGAATGTTTTGACCCATATGACCTTAAAAGTAGGTCAAGGTCATTTTCATTCGCAAACATTGTTGGTTCCATCATAGGATGCTACCGGCAAAATATCATGACTCAAGGCCTTTAGGATCTTCAGGCGAAGTCGTTTAAATAAATAGTTGACAAAAGGACGGACGACAACGCATCATGGCAAGCTCACCTGCTCAATATCCTACAAAAGAATTCTGAAACTCAATGGTTCAATATTATACCGTTAACTTCACTTTGTATGCAGAAGATACAGCGCTAGGCCAGTTTTACGGTCAGGGGTGGATACGGACACCAATAGGAATGGTTGCTTAACACTAAACAGGGGACATTCCAAGGTTTAAAAGGATTTGGACAAACCACTTCAACTGACTGATTTGGGGGCATCATTTAACAAATTAATACTGATTGTTAATGACCAGCCGTTTTTTAGGCCTTAACATGTAAATAGAATTATATATGCTTGAGGCAATGCAGCTATTAGAGAGAGTGATTTTGGTTGCATTACGCTTTACAATGCAAATGAAATAAGTCAGGTGAGAAAATTGACTGATTTCTACATTGTCACCAAAATGTAATTTAACCTGTACTGTACAGTTTTTGACTTGAGAATGAAGCAACATCTTTATTTGAAACATTCTGAAGAGATTCATGTAAAACAGACAGGAAGTTTATCACAGAATGTGTGTGTGTTTTTTATCATAATACAACTTTTGCTGTGAGGGAGAAACATATGCAATCAATGAAAACCAGATACAACATCGAACCAGAATACAGTGATATCAGTTCAGATAGAGATACAAAAAGCTCAAAGCTTGAAATATAAAAGCAAAATGAACGAACCAATGTCTCCAGGCGAAGTAGATTGCTGCGACTTAATCTAATCAATTTAAACAAGTAAACGATTATCTATCTGTACATGGCTTAATTCACAAACTCCAGTCCCTGGTCTGTCAGTACAGCATTCATTGCTCCATGACGGACGAAGAGTTGCTTGACGTATCTGGCAACAACTGTTGCATGCTTGGGCGGAATGAGAAAAGGCTCAACCTACTTGGTAAAATATATAGTCTACCTGTGAAAATGTGTTAGTTGCCAAAATCTGTCTCTGTCATCAGCCCAACTAGGTCAACACCAACAATCTCAAAGGGGTTTGATACATGTACCTAAAATATAATGAAACTGCATGAATAAATCCAAATGTATTTTCTAAGACATGAATATGACCAAGTGAAGGGTTTGGTTTTAGCCCAAGAGGGTTCTACACAAAAGTTGGTCAGGTTCATGCAGGTATACGTGTCTAGCAGTCGATTAAATATAAAATTGACACACTAGTTCCTTGTCAAGGTATGCTAGGAGGTAGCTAATTTTTTCTCCGGGTTTTTGAGTCACATTATAACTCCATGCAAGGTGTTATATTCAGTCTTTGGCAGGCACTAACACACATGTAACAAGAGGCCCAATGGGCCTTAATCGCTCACCCGGTATTAATCTCGCACTTGTAATCTTAAAAGTGGACTAAAATACAGCTACATGCAAAATATCAGTGTTTGTTTCAAAATAATCTATTAAAATATTTAAACATATGACCAAATGGCCAAATACCATCGCCCTAAGCCTCTTGGTTATCCCAAAGATTGTTTTAACCTCTTAATACACCCCCGCAACAAAGTTAGGGGGTATACTGGAATCAGCTTGTCCGTTCGTCCGTCCGTTTGTGTCTGAATGTCCGGACAACTCCTTCTAAAGTAATTGATCGATTTCAACAAAACTTTCCACATATGAGAACTATCACCTGACCAGGTATTATTTTTTATATTCTTACCTTATTTTTAAAAAGTTATGGCCCTCTTTTCGAAAAAAAAACTAAAACTTTTGTCCAAACAACTTCTTTTAAGCAATGAATCGATAACAACGACTAAATCATGAGAACCACCTAAAGTTGAGTATCCAGGTATCATTTTTTTCATTCTACCCCTATTTTATGGAGATATTTCCTTCGTTTCCTTCCCGCACAGCTTCTCCAAGACGTCTAGGCCAATTTCGATGAAAGTTTTCACATATGATAACTACCACCTGATGTTGTGCATCCAGGTTTAATTTTTTAATCCGTCCCTTTTTTGGATTAATGGCCCTCTGTTGAAAAATTCTTATCCTATAAAACTTTTCCTTATCTACTGTGACGATTTCAATATTTTTACATATATCGTAACTGCCCCCAACGTTGTGCATCCAAGTAGTACTTTTTCTTTTTATCCCTTTTAAAAACAGTTATGACCCTTTGTTGAATAAACCTTTGTCTGCTTCATTACAATACATGCCGCGCATTAGACTATTATTATTTTTCCCCGTTCAACCCTTTATAAGGAGTTGTGGCCCTTTGTTTAACATCCTTGTCCTGACATATTTTCTTTAACTAATAAGACAATTTTAGCAAAACTGGTCACGTGACCGAACACGATTTGGTATGTAAGTATGTTTAAGCAAAGGGAGTGAGCACAGGAAGTGAAGCAGTGACCAGTATACTTAATAAGTGTCCAGCTCAGTCAGGAAAGTCTTATATTACTAATATAGCTGTTTATATTTATAATAGTCAAAAGGGACTGAGCCGACCTGATCCAGCCATGAGAAATGCAAGCACAAATTAAATAGGTCTTATATTACTAGTATAGTGGTTTATAATGGTCATTTAGGACTGAGCCGACCTGATCCAGCCATGAGAAATGCAAGCACAAGTTAAATACGTCTGATATTTCTAGTATAGTGGTTTATAATGGTCATTTTTGAGAGTGTGACGGTGGCTACAGTACGGCACCGATCAACCGTGCAAGGTCGTTACAAATGGAGCCCCACGTGCTATCTGCAAACATAAGACCTTCACACGACACGTCTTCCTCAACATGCCACAGAAACCCCTCAAACATTAATATTTTGTAATTAAGAGCAACATACCCCAAAATATTACCAAAAATGAGACAAAACGTGTTCAAATAGCAATAAGATGATCGAAATAGGGAAGGATGGGCGGCAAACAAATAAAACATTACAGGATAACAAAACAACAAAAAAGCAGAAAAAAAACAAAACAAATAAACACAAAAAAAAACAAAAAAACACAACGGCAATCTCACCTTTATGGTGCCTGCTGGAAGAATGACCTTTCCCGCCAGCTATTCGATCATATAATCCGTGCGCGATCGATAGAAAAAAACGGAATCCCGACAGGTAAGGAGGTAGTACCCAAATAAGATAAGTACCCAGATAGGATCACTTTTGGCAAAAATACTAATAAATATAACATGATGTATTCTTAGAAGAGATAGCCATGCACCAGTTTATTTCTACATATGATCAGTTTTCAAGTTCCAATTGCACAGGAAAACGTTATTCAAACTCAAATGTCAGTGTTTTGATTACGTTTTTAAAAAATGGCGCGAGTGACGACTCTGCATTCTGTTTTGGACAATAGGAGTAAATTCACAGTGCAGAAATACTTTCTGTCATATAAATTCTAAATGTCATCATACAAGGTTAATATGCTGACGAAAAAAAGTATTCACTTGAACGTAAGATACTGCAAAATTCAAGCCGTGATCCCGACATTCGCAAAAACCGGAGATCCTGATTTGTGAATTTAGAGCATTCTTAGGGAAATGGCGAACTTTAAGTTTTATAACTTCTGAATAATCTCTTTTTGTGCATTTTGCAAATAAAATATGTTTAAATCAAATTAGAGCGTTCTATAAATATCTCAAGTGAACTCCGGGTGCTAATTCTGTTTGTGAGAACACCCATCGGTATTCTATTTTCGATACAACCATAAATAAATATAGTTCCTCCTCAGATTTTTCAATGATTTAATAAATTGATGGTTTTGTGATCCGATTTGGGTACTGTCATCTTACATATAAAATAAACGGAACTTATACTGATATGCGTCACAATATCATACTATCGGTATAACCCTGTTCCTGGAGACGTTCTTGCAATAACTGACACTTTTAATCGATTACTTTGCCATTCAGTGAAACAAGACCACTGCATCGTATACTTTCAATTTATTTACCAGCTATTATATTCTGTCTACGTGATAAACTGTCAGGGGACCTATTAGTGTGATATCATGATCATTACCAGTGATATCAAAGTAAAAAAAAATTGATATATATTGGAATTTCATAGATAATAGAAACATATATACTTTGGATGTATTCACTACCATGCAGACATACTTTATCACAGCTATGTGTTTTAACATCCATATACAACAAATATATGATTTAAGAAAACAAGTTAAAAACAAACATAACACAGGAAATTATGTCCACTTCAATGAAACTCATCACCGAATTTCAGTTGTACTGATCGTTGAGTACCCAAGCCCAACTTGTGACTTTAGAAAACAAATATGCATGTCTTTTTACAAAACGATTAAATAAATTAGCTCTTCATTCCTAATACGGAAGTGAACTTAATTTGCCAAAGGAGCTTGAAAAATTATGTTCCTATGTCTAATGTTACTATATCCTTGTCCTAGGACTGCACTGCTGGTTCCAACCTCCGATCTATTAGTTTGTCGAAGTTCGTCAAGTTCGTGGTTCTTTTCTTCTATTTCCTTTGCATGCTGCTTCTTTATCTGAATAATTTCCTTTGCATGCTGCTTCTTAATTTCCTCTTGACGTTCGAGTTCTGAAAAATTATGCAAAACATTAGTAGTGTTGGTTCATATACACATATTATAAAAGTTCAACATGATTACATGTTAGTTATTCAATCTTTTTCACCGGGTTTTTTCGTTTTTAGCAGTCACGTAATTCGTTCGCTTATACTAATTACTTGCAACTAAAAAGACTACAACAACACATTGCTAACCATACAATGATCATTGCCCGATAAAAAAAAAATTAATTTCGTCACACATACATCACATATTTCGTGCAATGCATTTATTACAGTTTTACTTTTGGTTTGCATGATATGGCTGTTGCGTATTTGTTGTTTGTGAGCCATGCAGATATGAGAAGATATTCCTAAACTGGGTAAGAAGTTTACGTACTCTTCATATACCCATACGTAATTGCTTTGTAAACCTTACAGTCTTATAACACGTCCAACAAGGCAATACTGAACTTGAACGTTAATTACTTCATTTATATAAGACATGTTATGGTTACAATGACCGTATGTATGATAAATACGCGTTCTGAAATTAAGCTGCTAATAGGGGACGTTAAACCCTTTAAAACCAAAAGGGAATCTTGACAGGTGTCGACAGGTAAATCGGCCATAGATCCCACTGACGTAAAGTCTTTTTAGAATTTCAGTCTAAAATCATTATTTTTTTCCGTGCCATGGCAAATTGTAAGAGATCTTATGTAATTTGTTAACACATTTACTACTACAGGGCTTCGTCTATGGTATTCACAAGCAAAAGGAACTTAACTTTGCCCTAGGCTAAAATGCCCGCTGAGCACTTTTCAGAATTTCTGCCTAAAATTATTAGTTTTGTTTTGAACATGCCAGAGCACATTGTTAAAAGTCTTATGTCGCTTTGTAACACATTTACTATCACACGGTCCCGTCTAAGGTATTCGCGTGCAAAAGGACATCAGCGTTTATCCAGTGTATCTATATGTTGCATACCTTGTATATTGGTCATAATTTACCTGACTTTTTAACACGTTTCAGTCTGCAAATGTTTACAAGTACAATTAATGTTTTCTTAACTCCGCTTCAGCAGTTAGCTTCTGTTTACAAACACAGTCGACTGATTTAAATTTATCCGGTTTAATTTGTATAGTGCAATAACAATAGGCGACTCTATCTCATAAATCATATCAGTGACACACTCAATATTTTGACAATGTTTCGTAGGAAATTACTAGAGCGACATGTATACATGTAATTATCACGTAAGTAAGAATCTATATTAAACTTTTATTCGATGCAAATCGCTAAATAACTTTTTTGCAGCACCTTGTTGCCATTTTGTTTACCAAGAACTCGTCAATAATACGTTATGTGAAAAGGTCGAACAATTCTGTAAAATATATCGAAATATTTTTAGAAGATACCAGAAGTGGCAAATGGCTCGTATAGGCCTGTATTAAACTTCACATTTGAGAAAAGCATTATTTAAAGTGGATGAAAAAGAAATGAGGATATTAACATATCTCTTTTAAGGGAGGATGTTTAGACTTCCTTCAAAAATTACAATTTATTTCCAATCTTAAATTTGATTGACTCTTGCAATTGTTTCATTGTATCAAATCAAATGTATTTTTAATCGAGGCTAATTCTAACATACATTTTATGACAAAGAGTTCGTTGTTTATTTTGAGATTTAAAATAAGGTTTATTTGTCTTTTCAGAGTCAATGACCTGATGTTAACGAAACATTTTGAAAAAAAAAGGGTTATATTAATGTAAATCTGATGAAATAGATGGCATACCTCGGTTTCTTGTCTCAGCTAACTTTTGCTCGCATCCCTGATGGATTCTATGAATGTCATTTCGCTGTTGTTCCAGTTCTGCGTAAGTCGCTGTTGGTCAAGTTGAATACAGCGACATTTTCAGGATTAATTTTAATTTGAAACATGGTTATGTATCTGATGTATCCGAATTTTGAGATTGTTTGATCAAATTAGAAAAGCCGCATTAAAATTGTCAGCTACAATGTACTGACAATGATGTGAGCTCATGATAGCATTAGAAGTGATCGTTAGAAAGGTTAAAATCAACAAACAAATGTATTTAAATAAATTACATATTGTTGCTAGAACTTGGCTATAGTGGAGCCATTAAAGAAAGTCAGCCCCCCAAAAGGGGCTCTCGCTATAGGCCATATTAGAATGCATAACGCCTACTAAAGTCTATGCCACATATGTATACATATTTATGTATAACTACACCAGTTTTACGTATTGTTGAATATCAAAACAAGATGCCGGTCTATACGAACTGGCAAAAAAAAATAAAATAAAATGCATCCAACAATTAACGTATTTGTACCATTTTTGAAATATTATTTTATCGTTTTTCTATATCATGCTATTCTAAAAAAACTAAACAAAGCTCGGTATAGATTGAGAGGCGTTATGTAAGGTTCTTTCTAAAAACTGTTAATATAACTTCCCCCTGTTCATGCAAATCGGGGTAGAAGGTGCTGTTTACTATGGTTTATATAGGAAAAGAACATCGTTATATTTATATTTTGCTGGGGGCGGTGTCTAAATTTTGAAGAGTGGCTAAAGTAGAAACAAAACTATTTACATCAATATTACGGCTAATTTACAGCTGCACTACGGCGGAGGCTGTTCTTGTGTCATAAGAGCAAATAGAAACGAATTAAATTTATTCAACATACCTTTTTCATTGTTTATTGAACTGATCTCATTGGTGGCGTTTTTAACAATTTCGGCAATATCGACGTGAATATTTCCTAAGTCGTCGAGGATATTTTCGTAATTGCCGTATGCAATTATTCTTTTTGCACGCAATTTTTCGAAGATGTCCTTTACATGAACGACGTTGTTCGCATGTATTTCAGGAAAACTTAAATGTTTGCACATCAGATTACAAAACTGTTGCCAATAGTCAGGATATGATGGATCCAGGTGTGCAGATAATTTGTGTATCATCTCGTAGTGTATTTTCCTAACTTCTGCTTGTTTAGTGTGTCCGCCCTGAAATAGATGATTCACATAAAATAAATGATTAAATCTTCATCTTTTCAACGACACAGGGCGCGCTACGATGCGACATTATATTATTTAAATTCTTATCCTAAATTCTAGGGGGAAATGAATCAGCAATAAATTGCTACAAGCCAAATCTCATGCCAGAGCTTTAACTCCTGTTTTTGTTTGTAGTCTATATAGCTAAAACTTCTGAAATACAATGTGCGTCTATTCCCTGTACATCGTTGTGCCGGATATCGAAATAACGTTTGTTCGATTCGGCCACTCAGGGACTAAACCCCGCAGCATTACCGTGATAATAATTGTAGGAACATGTGTCTTTTTATGGATTGTTCCATGTTAAGACAGGGAATAAGTCCCGAGGCGCGGGGCTGGACCCAGAACTGATATTTTTCACATAACTGTGTTAAAAACTGAAGGTTAGTCTTAGTAGCACCATAGCATTACCAATACTTTTAGACCAGGGATATCACTAATCTGTGTGATCCTCTAATAATGCAATGTACCATTTGGTTTTAGGAGAACCTTGATCAAATTCACGTAGGATTTTGAATATTAACCTCTATTTCACAAAAACATGATCATTGCAGACGGAACCTAGTGCCTACCATTGTTTCGCCTTCATTCGTTTTACATGGAATTGATTTTTTTGTTCTCGTATCTGATGGACTGAGTCGTGTAAACAGTAAATGCACCTTGTTGTGCTTTAAAGGGTTGCTGTTCTTTGACCAATTTATCAAAAATTTAATCGCACAATTTTGACAACACACTGCTGAGGTATCCGATATGGCTACCTGACGGCCATTCCGATTTGCTAATCGTTCAAAAAATGAAACGCGTACAACTTAGTGACAGTGAAAATTAACGATTTATTTACTATCATGGGGAATGGCTGATCTGAGTGTATCAAAATTAACAATTTTGATAAATGCTCTTAGGACCTTTTCAGCGATAAAGAAAAATTGACTCCATACCTGATTCCAGTATTTCTGGTTCTATAGACATAAACAAACATTGTTAAAACTTTAAATTGTTTGAGACCTGTTTGAATTAATTTCACCGAAAATAAGTAAAATATTCTAAACTATTCTAACTTTAATTTTTAATGTGTTAATTTTCAATATAAACTATAATAAATCTTAACCCCTCACCAGAGCGGGTAAGTGACCCGGGGGAACTGAAACGAACTCTTTTTGATAAGCAACTTAAGACCTTTCCACCCGTAAGGGTATAATTCACACTTTTTATTTGCCTTTGACTTTTAAACCTGCATGCCAAATTAAAAACAAAGTCATTGTTTTGGAGGAGAAGAAAAAACTGTTTGAAAATGTTCGCACGACGGACGATCCATGACGAAGGACGAAGACGGATGCCTATAGCACCCATAAGCAATCACATGGGTTAAAACTCACATTTATTTCACAAGTGTAGGGTCTAGCGCTCTGCCTCCGTGGTTGCCCATCCTGTTTATATAACAATAAGTCCTTTAAATAAAGCTTTATTATACAATTGTGCCACATCGGTGCGTCCACCTTGGAAGCACACTGTTTATACAAGTATTAATGTAATACACACATCTATGATTGCACGTATATAACCAAAAAGCGATTGCAACGATCAATTTTTCATCAGATAAACCCGTGAAGCTTTCCTGGCCTGACAGTGATAGAGACAATTAATAGCACTGGCACTACGGACACTAGTATATTGTACTGTATGGAAGATGTAAAACTGTAAACGAATTGGAAAGTTGCATCTGAGATATCGTTAGTGCCCTATTGCATGTAAGTTACTTGGACTTTAATTATGATTTTCAATGTATCGATCATCTTTTATCATGTCAAATATCCCATTAAAAGACGTCTCGCAAATATTATCCTATATATAGGGCCATGCAGTTCCTTATTCTTATCCTGGTACATTGAGGTGACTATTTTTAAGACGCCATATAGTTTTTGGCTTTTGTTAGATAACGTATCTACTCGGCGTTGTCAGAAAATTTAGTTTCGTAATCTAATAAAACGTGTCCTTGTCATATTTTCAACCCAAATGTTTAATTTCTCAACAGAATTTGAACATTTTGACATTTCTGAACAAATCATACAGTATGGCGTTATGACTTGTAAGGTGTTTATGGCTTGTGTTAAGTTGCTTTGCGTTATTGTGCATCATTTTGTCGTTCCTAAGTATTGTTTGGCGTGATTTTGTCGCTGTTTGGCATTGTTTGACGTTGTTTGGCATTGATGCAAATTAAAAATCGTGTTACAATTTTGTTGAAAAAACTGTTCTGTTACAAATGCCAAAATCGCCAAAATAAGTCAAAGCAACACCGAACCATATCATGAACGCTACATTGTATATACGCCAAACAATATGATTTTAATATAAGGAATAGACTTCTTTACCCCAAAATTTGACGTATTAAAGAATTCGTGGACAAAATAGATGTGTATTATCTCTAACATTTGAGTGATGAGATACATTTAGGAATCCAAAGTCCTTATGCCTGCACCCATTTGAAAAAAAAATACAGTATATCTAAGGAAAGTGAAAATATTTACCATATGAAGATTGAAATATCTCTTAACATTGAATAATTTGACGGCCTCATTTAACTCATTAACACCTCTACAAGGTTTTTAGTATGTAATGATGCCTGCACAACTCAATCATAAACTTCAGAATGAATGTTTTTGTCCTTCTCCAGTCTATATGAGCTCATCATTGTGCCATCTAACAAATTCTGTCAGTTAAATTTTCTTTTCTTGTCCTTTATCTAGTTGATCGAGACTTGTAATCAGTACATGCACATTGATGTAAATTTTGATCTAAATTTCATACTGCTGTGTATAAATGACAACCATCGAAATGAGTTTGTCGTTTCACATATAACTTGTTTTGATGATTACACTCAAAATAAAATAGACACAACTAAGGACCAAGCGGAACCTACATATCAAATTGGAAACAAACTTCTTCAGTACCACCTGAGAAAAAGCGAAACAAAATTTTCATTGTCAAAATCCAAGATGGTCGCCTGTCGACCATTTCGATATTTTATCAGTCCCAAAAGAAAATATGCACAATTAGGGGACCTACAAACCAAATTTTATAAAGCTCCCTCTATAACAACCCGAGATCGATAACCAACAGTTACATTCAAAATCCAAGATGCGATGGCAATTAAGCGTTACTTACAACGCCGTTGCTAGGGAAGATGCCATTTTTAAACGTTGTTGCTAAGACTGTTCCTATAATAATGGCCTCATATAGACATATTACATACTGATGCGTGTCCAAGTCTTCATTCTATGGAATGTTACTGTTATATGGTTAGGATCTCAAATGTTATGGCTGATACCTGTTTAATAATTTCCAAGGAGAAGGCACTTAAATTTATGTGGCTTAATTACCCTTTGGCCTTATCTCTCAGCTTTCTTAATTGCAAGCCATTTCAGTTGTACAATTTTGACTTCCACCTCCTAAGAATTCTTCTTACCAAATGAAATGAATATCAATTTAAAAGGTTCTGTAGGAGGAAGCGTTTAGAGCAATACGGCCAAAATACCCATTTTTGTTCCATCTCGCAATCCCCTGGGGAATCAGTCCCTCCATTGGGAAAATTGTGAATCAAACTCACATGCGAATGCTTTCGACCAAATATGGTTGTAAAGTATCTCTTGGTACAGAGAAAAACATTTAAAGCAGTATAACCAAAAATAGCCTTTTCAGTACCGCCTATCAATAATCATCCCCTTTGTAGACGATGTTACAGAGAAATCTCTAATCCTCTCGTTGATTATTTGGTTGTCTGCAGAGCCTCGGGCTAAACAACTAAACATCACCCATCGGGTTTGTAAATTTCTCTGTCACACCTTTAGGGTAGGGAAATATTATATTATTTTCTAGATCTGGAAACATCACGTCAATCATAACATGATTTGTTTTCGTAAATTTTGCAATGGTCATACCTGCGTTGTGTTTTCTTTCTTCTTCTTGCTATGTCGTAACAACAAAAATATCCGACCTCCAACAACTGCTACAGCAATGACTGCAACACTGCAAACTGCTGCTATTTTCCATCCGACAATTACAGCTGCTACTGAAGCGATTCCAATGTCTGGTCCTGGGTTTGGATGTATGCCTTGCCGTACAAGTTGCTCTTTTATAAATTCTGGTGCTCCACACGGTTCATGGACGATGATCAGAGATGTTTCTAACTGCTTAGCCCGTGTGCATCTGGGCTTAAACATTCCAACACGGACTCTGTATGTCTCAAGATCCACTCCCATGGTTACTTCAAAAATGTAAGGTGAACGCATACAGTATTTATTTTGTATGGAGCAAGACATATTAAATTAATTTTATCTAATCAGTTACATGTTAGCTTTCCGAACATTCCGTAATTAGATTCTCTGGAATGAAATTGTGTCTGTTTCTCTCTAATACCCGGATGCAAACCCTGATGACCAACAGAAATTCCATCACATTTCGAAATAACTTTCACATTATAATTTAACATGTCATGGAAAACATATTCTACCAAATATGAACTTCAAAATTGCTTATTAATAATGATACTTAAGTTAATAACTCACCTTTATATACTTTCAGCAAAGCTCACACAGCCTTTTACATACCTAAAATATGTAGAGAATGTCTTAAAATATCAAGGAATAAAAACACAATATATAGTATTCAGGTCTAGTCAAACGATACAGGATTGTCAGCGTTTCTATTGACAAATGGAATAAATAAGGACAGAATGAAAACGCAATTAGAACGGAGCGAAAACAAGGCCTAAACGGAATGGAACGGATATGCTTTCACTGTTTTGAACAAAATACAAATTAAATGAAACGAAACCTTTTCCTTCTCACATTAACGGAATGAACGCGAGGAATAACTAAAAACGAAAGGGAAGAAAGTGCGATTCAAATGAAGATTCCTGTTGTAATCTACAGGGGACAACTACAATTAATATGCAGTTAATTATAAATTTAAGTAAATTAAACAACAATAAAATACAAAAGTAATTTTATTGCATTTATGATGGTGGTTAAGGTTTATTTTGGAAATAATTCTTTTGTCCCTACAATATATTTTCCGTGTGATCAATGTTAACAAAACGCTACAAGCGTATGACCATAACATCATATGATCTAGCAAAACGTCAATTAGAAAATTCTGATCAGGCTAAAAATGGCCCCATTTTAAATATTGATTTCTACTTTTACTCCCTGAACATTTCTTTTCCAAATATAGATCACACATTAGTTAATGCGTGTGAAGATGTTAGGCATTGTAAAGTGGTTAGCCGGCGGAATTAGGAGTGTAAAACTCTCCAATTAAACGATGACGTAGTGATCCTATATTTCAAGGAAAGGGTACACAGGCGTCACACTGTCCGGAAAAAGACACCAGATGTATACACGATAAAGGATTTGTTCAAATTCGGATCTGATCGTCAAGACATCTGGCCGTTCGTGAGGGCATCTTAAGCCATCGTATGACCGCTGGTTTAATTTCGCAGTCTGCACAGCAACTTCGTGAGCAGTGGCAAAATCTATTGCATGCCAAACATTTCACGTAAGGCCTTGCGAAGGTTCATTTTCGTGTTGAATTCGTGTGTTCATTTTGCCCTACGTAAGACCATCGTGAGAGCATCATGTCAAATCTTGTCATCCCCGTCTTATATCGTGTGATCATCGGTGCCATCGGGCATTTTCGTCTCACGAATAATACGAATAGAAACAAGAAGCTGGCCGTTTGGCTTAGGAAGGCAACACGACTACGTGAAGCCCTCGCAATGCCTTTGTTTAGTCGTCGTATTTATAGTACGATGACATCGAGATGGGACCACTGTATCGTCGAAGACAGCCGAATTTGATTAGCTCAAGCGTTTCACATGTGTCAAGGTAACGTGGACATATAAAAGGCCAGCCTCAAAGCATCTTCCGCAGTCAGTCCCGAGCAAATCTACAGAGCAGAGACATGTGTAACTCCCAAAGCTTCAATCACAATAAATCACAATTCAGTTCCTGCAGAATGGCATGCTTTTAAGATAAGACAACCAGGAAAAAGAAGGCAGCAGCATTGCTTCTTTTGATACACCTCATAGAACATGATTGGCAACTCTTACAGGCCCAGCAGTTGAATTCAAGTTGAATTAAATTCTAAATAAAGTTGAAATGCACATGTGCTATGTGTTCTGCTCCAAATAATATCCGATCAGCAATTTAATTTCCCGCGGCGGCCTTAGGTTTTTATACCATCTGGAGGTCACGCAACGCCTTCATGACCTATTGAGAACGCATCGTACTATCAATACGACGTCAGTTTCGGGACAGTGTGATGCGGGCATAATTTAAGTTTGAGCGCGCGATATGTTCTCTGAGGACTTTTAAATCAGCGTAGGAAGTGTAAAGACTGGCATAGTAATTTAACAGATCGGAGGCAACGACGTAGATGATGCAAAGGCTGATTCCGCTGATGTTGCAAGGGACATCGTGTCGATTGTATGATGGCTGTCGTTTGAACACTGTCCGCAATATTTTTATTAAGCAGTTTTTGCCTTGGGAAAATACCAGACATATCTTTATCGAACGGTATAATAAATCGGCCCGTGAATTGAACAGAATATTGAAGCAAACCATTTCTACGTGTCCTTCCATAAACACAAAGGACTAAGATCTAGTAATCATAATGGGTTCTTTAAACGACGGGGACCAAAAACTACCCGGAGTGTTTGAGAGACTGTCATTACTTCTTATAGAAGGATCAAAGTGATCACTTACAGTAAGTCGGTATAAACGTTTGATTGGGTTTCGTTCCTACCTGTATAAAAACTTTTATAAACATTTAGTAATAATTTGATTAAAGTATCGATATGGGGGAAGCAGTTATTATGTTCGTAGTCTATAGCGTTGTTTTTGGATAGGGATTGGAGAGGGATGTGGTTATACGTATGTGGCCGGGGATGGTTTGCAAAAAGGTCCGAGTGATGGGGTATATGAATTGGTGTCGGCTTTGATGTGTATCGGGTGTGTGTGTAGTTATACTAGTAAACAGAACAAACAAACATAAATCAATCAGCAGGTAAACCACTAGGGGGGAGGGGACAAAACCGCAAAATAAATGTTATTTGCCAATGCTATCTTGCTATCGTGTGCCGATAACAGCTTTACCTACTTAACATATATATTGTTTGGTTATATTTGTTATTAAAACTTGTTTAGTTGAAAAGTAATGAGATATAGGAGAGGAGCACAGAGGAGGAGACTCCAGACCTCCATGAATCTCAGTATATACCAATGAATGGGCGGACGAGTATAAGTTTGCCCTGGAACTACACAATGTTTTGTTACAAATAATTAAATTTGTTCTATCAACTAAGATTGATTTTTTCAAAAGTTTCCTACCTATCGAACACTAAGTCCAGAAGCACAACTGGGCTCTTCTCATATCCGCATATACTTAACTAAAGTCACGCTGGTGGAGAGGACTTACTGATATGCGTGTTTTTAACAGTTCATGGAAGTAGTATTATATTTGTTTGTAATTGTTATATCCTCTAACAAGACGCAAGATTAATGTGGGGTGGGAGAGAGTTCTATTGAATAGAACTCCTCACCTGAGGTCGGAGTAAAGATGTTGTAGCAGTCCGTTATCTATCAGTGGAACCTATACCTAGGTATTTATACATATTTTAATTTGTAGTTTTAATGTGTAAGTTTTAACTTTCGATAAGACATTGGATCACTGTAGGAAGACTGTTCTATTAACAGCCTAAAAGTTGTTTACACAAATGTGGACATACTCTCCCTTTCAAAAAAGGTGGAATTGGAAGGAGTTATTCACAAACTAAACCCAACATTACATGTCTAACAGAAATCTTACCGAAGTTTACGAAGCAACATCAAGACCCATCCACTTATATTGGGTGATTTCAACATTAAAGAAATAAACTGGCATACCAACTCAACATATGTAAATGAGAATCACATAGCAACACGATTTCTAGAAAAAGTCTTCCTGTTCTAACATGTAGATCAACGAACTAGACAAAGAGATTGACAGACCCATTCGTTGCTAGACCTCATTTTTACCAACGAGGAAGAAATGGTGAGGTAATTAACCTACAGTCTAGGTATAAGAAAAAGTTATCATCTTTTCTTGTCCTTTGAATCAACATGTAAAACAATAACCCCAATCCTCAATTTCGACAAAACCAACTTTAACAGAGGGGACTATGATGCCATCAGAGATAAAATCTCAGAACTAAACACCAACAGTCTTGCATTAACTGATAGTACAACTGGTTTTTGGCACTACTTTGCTGTATATCTCAATAATCTAGTGAGAGAATGTATACCAGTGAGTAAAGCAAAAGCAAGAACCACGATAAAACCTTCAAATTACTGACCTTCACTCATATTCAAGGTAACAGATAGGAAATATGTTAAAATCTTTAAACGACTTCTTCTGAATAACTTAATTGCCCAGATGGATAATAATTAGGCAGTAGCATGCTGGAATGAAGTGTTACCAAATTTGTTCAAATGAATGACCTTCACTCATATTCAAGGTCACAAGGGTCAAACATGTTATAATCTCTAAACGACTTTTTCTCAATAGCCAAAATGCCCAGGGGATAATATTTGGCCAGTAGCATGTTGGGATCAAGGGCTACTAAGTTTGTTCAAATAAATGACCTTCACTCATATTCAAGGTTACAGGTGCCAAATATATTTTTGAACGACTTCTGAATAACCAAAATGCCAAGGATGATAATATCTTGCCAATTTGAGTTAATTCATTAAATTATATTTTTAAAATGACTGATTGATATAACATATAATCCCAATAGAGTCTCATTTCAGTACAATTTCCAGTTGAATTACTAGTAAGATGTGCCATAAAACAGTAAAATCCTTTTCCATTGGGGTCCTTTTTCATGAACATTTGGATCTAGAAAAATTGATTTTTCTTTAAATCGTAAGGACACATTGAAGATGTTTGAGGTTGGATTCTTGTTCTAATTCAGTTAATCGTATCACAGATTTAAATTTAGATGTAAATTATGGTCGTCTCCATCACAGAAGTCAGTGTAAACATCGTGAATGAATTATTGTCCCATTACGACAGATGGTATTTGTAATTTTTTGTATAACACACAACCAAACATAATAATACTCTAATCTGTCCATGATACAAACATTGAAAATAAAGTTGAATTTAACTAAAACATTTGATTTTTTGGTCTAAGCTGGCTCTTAAATGTTAAAGTTTTGGCATATTCACTACGGACATGGATCTAATGTTAGTAAGTGCTGTAATCTAAGTAAGAATATTTCCCAAGCTTAACAACAGACAAATTGAAGTTTGCAAGCAATTTGCCTTTAATTCATCCCGATATTTCCGATATTTTAGTGACAAAGACCACTCAAGCAAGTATAAATGAAGTCGGCTTCGAGTGAGGAGATTCTAGCCGCCATTTTTTTTGACTGATCACGTGATGACTAAATTTAGCCAAATCTCACGAAGTCTCGTATAAAGTGTGAAAGCATTATGTAAACAAAACAATACGACCAAATCCAGATACGTCCCTGCCAAAACACATCTATGGCATACAATATTCGTTTAAAAGGGATAATCTGTACTCCCCAGATTATATGGCATGTATGGTAGTGAGTCTCGAGCAGTATCATTTCTGAAGAGACCCTTGCTGGCCAATGTTTGCTAACCATATGACACGTGTGTATTGACAAAAATAAAATACTACGCCGAATTTTTTTCAAACATTACAGTATATTAATTAGTGTAAACAAGTGCGGTTGAAACGGGGATTCTATCTAATTCGGAATGTTTCAAATTTGAATGTAGTGAAAGGTACGAAATTATATAATACTTCCATTTCCGCATGAGAAACGGTATACACATTCACGGAAACCCTTAAAATTTTAGGGAACAGGTTCCCTGACGTTAATAAATGCCCTTCACTCATATTCGAGGTTACAGGGCTCAAATATGTTCGTCTTTGGACAACTTCTTATGAATAACCATTAGGCATACAAATGTGATATTGGATGAAGTGCTATAAAGTAATTTGAATAACCTTGGCCCGCTTTCAAGGTAACATTTAGTCAGATATGTAAATTACCTCACCTAATGAAACAAAAAGGTCTAGGATGGTGATATTTGACAAATTCTATGCTGAAATGAAAAGGTCGCATGGTCAAATGATTTAAAATCTTTAAACATGTTGATTTGAATGACTTATACTCCTTAATACCGATAGAAGCTATAAATAAGATCACCTATTAGGTGACAAGTGTAAGATTAATACTAGGTGAGCGATGCAGGCCCATAGGGCCTTTTGTTTTGTTTTGTTTAACATCCTATTAAGGATGTACACCTCTGAGAAGTCAAAAAATTTCCTGTATTAAACTTTTTTTCTTATATGGTTTTTTGGAAAAGGGATTCAGGGCATAGTACAAAAATCCGAAAAAAATTATATGTCCGTGTATTCGTTTTTGTGCTATAATTTGTCAAAGACACCAATTTAATACAATAGATGATTTTAGGGGATTTTTTGGGTTCTGACCATTTGCAGAACAAATTCATACAATTTCTTCCAAGTGCGAAAACTGGTATGTATGAATGTTTGTAGAATTAATAAAAATATTATTTTCTTTTAAATTTCTTAATCATATTCTTTTTACTCAGAAAGGCGATTTTAGTTACCCCTACCCCTTATTTTAAATGAAAAAATACTAATTTTTCACCAATTTTTTGCAGATTAAATGTAGATATAAAAAAATTCTGCAATTTAACCTTTTTTTTAATATTTAGTGAATCATAAGAAAATGTGTTTCTCATTCTAAAACAACAAAAAAAATGGAGGGTCCGTGTGCTTATTTTTTTGTCCCATTATTATTTGTGTTATTTTTCACTTTTTTGGGGGTCAAAGGTAAAAAGTGCTTCAGTTACACTAAATATGTAAAATAATACCAATAATGTATAATTTTCTACCTATTTTTATCATATTAAACATTATAAAGTTGTACAGCAAAATTGAACCTGCTACAATTAAAAATGGCGACACCATGGCAATTTAAGTAATCAATCTAGTGTCAAAAAAGGTGAAATTTTGGTCTCAAGTGAAGCGCAAGAAATACACATAAATACATATTTTCAAAATGGCCGCCGAATTGGTTATTTTTTAAAAATCTTGTGAAAAATGTTCTATGAACAACAGGCATTTAGTTTTTTGACATATTTTTCAGATGTGTGTTTGCTATTAAATCTGATTATAAATTGTTACAAAAACCCGTTACACCAGATCAAAACGAGACTTGAACGTGATTGAAACCTCAGAAGAGTACATCCTTAACAGCTAAGGATATTTAAGGACGGCCTCTCCTGTGTGCAAGATGCATGCGTGTAGTGTATGCGTGTGTATTTTGGGAGGCTGCGATATGTTCGAGATTGTCTTCTTGTGATAGCGCAGAACTGATGCCGACTTTATAGAGTAACCTCGATAAAACATAGTGCCGAAGACACCTAGCAGGACACCCTATCCCGTCACATTATATTGACAACAGTCAAACCAGTTGTCCCACTGCTAATATGCTGAGCGTTAAGCATAAGTACAAACTTCCACTTTTAAAGACTGGTTAATGAGAAGAAGCTATTTGAAGACTTTATGACATTCAACCCCTGTGACATTGAAAGTAGGTCAAGATCATTCATTTAAACAAACTTTATAGCCCTTTATCTAAACATGCTACAAGCCTAATATTAGTACCCTGGGCGTGTTGGTTATTGAGAAAAGTCGTTTGAAGTTGTTTTAAGATATATGACCCCTGTGACCTTTAAAGCAGGTAAATGTAATCCATTTGAACAAACTTGGTGGCCCTTCAATCAAGCATATTACAGTCCCAATGATTTTAAGACATGTTACCACTGTAAGCGAGTCAAGGTCATTGATTTTAAAAAACTTAATACCAATTTATCCAAGCACTCTACAAGCCAATTATCAGTATCATGGGCCTTAAGGTTATTGAGAAGTCGTTTGAAGATTTTAAGACATTTGATCATTTTGACCTTGGAAGCGAGTCAAGGTCATTCATTTTAACAAAATCGGTTCCACTTTATCCCCGCATGCTACAGGCTAAATATCAGAACACTAGACCTTTAGGTTACCACTTCATTGAGAAGAAGTCGTTTGAATATTTTAAGACATTTGACCCCTGTGACCTTTAAAGAGGGTCAATATCATTCATTTGAACATATTTGGTAGTCCTTAAAGGTCACAGGGGTCAAATGTCTTAAAATCTTCTTTTCAATAACCAAAAGGCGAATTGTAGTGATACTACCACCGCCTGCTGTTGTTTGTTTTTACACAGTAATGGCCCTTTGTTGAAAAATACTTCTCCAGACAACTCCAACACTATGCTCCAAATTTCAACGGATTATATCAGATATGATAACTACCACCTAAGTCCGTCCGGCGTGAACTTTTTACTTTAAACAACTTCTTCTGAATAACTAAGACGCCCAGGGTGATGATATTTATCCACTAGCATGCTGGAAAAAAGGACTACCAAGTTTGTTCAAAAGAACAACTGTGACCGACTTTCAAGGTCACAAGGGTCAAATGTCTTAAAATCTTGAAATGACTTCTCAATAACCAAAACGCCCAGGGTGATATATTAGGCATGTAGTATACTGGGATGAAAGGCTACTAAGTGTGTTAAAATGAATGACCTTGACCTGTTTTCAAGGTCACATGGGTCAAATATCTTAAAATCTTCACACAACCTCTTCTTAACAAACAAAAAGTCCATGGTCCTGGTTTTGGGCCTGTAGCATGTTCGGATGAAATGCTACCAAGTTTGTTCAAATGAATTACCTTTACCAACTTACAATGTCACAGGGGTCAAATGTCTCACAAAATCTTCAAACAGCTTCTTCTCAAGAACCAAAAGGCCCATGGTACTGCTATTGTGCATTAAACATGCTTGGATGAAGGGTTACCAAGTTTGTTGAAATAAATGACCTAGACCCGCTATCAAGGTAACTTTTGGTCAGATATGTAAGTGACCTCATCTCATGAAACAAATAATCTAGGATGGTGATATTTGAATTTGTGCATGCTGAAATGAAAAGGCTTTTAAGTTTGTTCAACGTAATGACCTTGTTCGAAAAGCAAGGTCACATAGATCAAATGATTCAAAATCTTTCAACATGTTGTTTTGAATGACTTTTAGTTATTAATACTAATATAATGCTTGTAGCTTTATTTAAGACCATCTTTTAGGTGAGATTAATACCACGTGAGCGATTCATGCCAATTGGGCCTCTTGCTTATGGAGATATGGCCCTTTCTTTAAAAAATCCTTGTTCTAATCTTCTGAGCGAATTTTCAAAGAAACTTTACAAATCAGTCAACTGTCCCTTGACGTTGTGCATTCAAGGTATACTTTTTTTCATTCTAACACTTTGTAAAAGGAGTCATGACCCTTTGTTGAAAAAAAACCCTTTGTCTGCCTCCTGAACTACTGGGCCAATTTCACTAAACGTTTACAGATATTGTAATAACCAGGTGATTTCGTGCCTCAGGGTATGTGACAGAATCGCCATAACAACCAAGGAGAACATCGGATGAAAAACCATAAGATAACAGACGAGGAGACACCACATTCGAAGAAAGGTCTACTCACTCCATAAGAAAGTATGTAGAAAGTATCGAAAACCAGGTGAAACTGTCCTGCAAAACATTCCCATCCGACGGCAACTTTCCCGTGAATCTAGACAAGAGGCCAAAGGTTATATCATAGGTACTAGAATTTTTATTTTATTGTTTAGATGTGTTGTGAAAATCAGCATGTACACTTAGTGAAAAACAATACTTTGTCATGTCATCAAAATATAAGAATTTCAAAATATTGGTAAAGGTTCCCTTTTGGGCCAAACCTTGGCCCCTAGGGATAAGGCAGGAATTCCAACTTGACAATGTAATACCCTCATCCACCAAAGACGATTCTGACCAAGTTTGAATAATTCTCTAGGGAAAATTGATGACATATTGCCAAAAGTGTTATTCCCTATATAAATTAAAGTAAATATTACCCCCTCCCCAAGGGGGAACGGATGGCTCAGGGGTCTTTTATAATTGAAAATTTAAATACAGCTCCTGATGATCTTTCCATACATGCACTGTAACTGACTGTAGTACCTTTGAGTCTGGAGGGGAAAAAATAAAAATTGTTTATTTTTCCTTTGGGGCCCCGCCAAGGCTTCTGGGGTTTGGGTAGGCATCCCAATTTTACCATTTAAAACCTCCTCCCTCTAAGGATAATTCTCACTAAGTGAAAATTATTTTCTACAGAAATTTGTCAAAATATATCCAAAAGTGTAATTTCCCTGTATAAACTAAAGTAAAGTTTACCCCCTCCACAGAGGAGAATGGATAGCTCGGGGGTCCTGAAACTTACAATTCAAATATAGCCCCTGATGATGTTTCCATCCATGTAGAGAAAATGACTGTTGTACCTCTGAGTATGGAAAAAAATATTTTTGAAATATTGGTTAACTTTCCCTTTTGGGCCCGCCCTGGCCCAAGGGATTGGGGTAGGAATCCCAATTGAAAACCACCTTCCTCCAAGGATAATCCTCACTAAGTAAAAGTAATTTCCTACAGAAATTTGTCAAAATATACCCAAAAGTGACATTTCCTATATCAACTAAAATAAATTTTACCCCCTCCCCAAAGAAGAACGGATAGCTCGGGGGTCCTGAAATGTACCAATAAAAAAGCCCCTTATGATGTCTCCATCCATGCAGAGAAAATGGCTCCAGGGGTTGGGGTTGGAATCCCAATTGTACAATTCTCAAGCCTCATCTACCAAGGATAAATCTGACTAAGTTTGAAAAAAAAATTCATCCACTGGTTCTTGAGAAGAAGTCGATTCCGTCATTTTGCATTGAGCTGTTAAAACTATGTGTGTTCCATGTATTATTTATAACAGTATATCTTATAATAAGGCTACATGTACAGATAGGTGTTATAGAGAATACACTCATATATACATTTGTATAAATATATCCATTTGTGTAAATAAGCTTAGGGCACAGTTATGATAAATTCAGTCTGTTTCAGAAGGTTTTGCTTACCAGAAAACGGCCCGCCTTGAAATAGAAATTGTGTCGACATTTTGTATACAATACCTGTTCGATGTGGTCGAACGGCACTGTAAAGGTTCCGGAAATAGCGATCGCCAAAGCGAAACAGATTATTGAAGATCACAGCATGCTCGTGATCATGGACATTTTTTCGGAAAACTATCATCATTACGAAGGTAGATACAAAACAAATAGTATATTAGTAGATCAACCTCCGTTACGAACATGAAATATTCCAGAAATGAAGCTTAAAAGCGCATTAAAATACATGTATATCGAATCAGCGCTGTTATCACGGCCCGAGGTCGACAATCTCACAGAATATGTCAATAATTAACTCACATATGTCATTTGACACATGGCTTATGTATTTTTTTTCTTAATTCAATGATTTGCAAATTCAAATCACACATTAACGAAAGCATTTGTGCTTTTAAACATAATATAAACAATGATTGTTAATTGAGGCTTATGTAGATAAGCCAGGTTTAAATAGATAAATAATATTTTCAAACACTAGTTCATTAATTGTGGATACAAATTTATAAGTTCCATGTAATAGATTTAACCACTGCATCAGGTCTTGTCATAATTTGTTTATTG
>JAULCA010309017.1:0-12748 GCA_032360845.1 Crassadoma gigantea
TTTGTAGATGTTAACAAGTCTGTTTTCTTCCAAACATAGTCTCCGGTACCATGCAACGATCTACGTACGTCAGAGTATTATTGAATGGTATCCAAACGCTGAATCAGCTCGGGAACTTTTGATATTTTCCAGTCCCCTAGAGATTTGATGATGTGACAAAGCATGGTCACCCTGGGGTGAGGGAGGGCAAAATTTATTATTGTTTATATTGGCAAATGATTCTTTGGATATGATATGTAACCCTTTTCTGCACAGAATGCCCTGCTCATCTAGGACAAGTGATTCCCACGTATGATTAAGTTTCTTTACTTCCGGGGGGAAACTGAATTGACTGTTTTAGGGGGTTTAACCTCATGTTCTCCCTTTAGTGTTAAGAATTTTCCTATAATCCCATCCTCTCTTTGCCAAGTTTTTATTTGCTCAGGGCCCCACGCATGTAACCAATTTGTTATTACATCTTCCCTTCCTGTTTCAGGGACCCCTTCAGCTATCTACAGTTTGGTGACTAACCGGATGTACTCCCACAGACTGACTAGAGTCATTCAAGAGACTGTCCGTAGGGGAACCTACTTGATCAAGGGAGATAACTGATATGCTGGCCACAACTGGATTAGGGGGTCTACAACTTGGACAGTTAACCCTAGATTCTTGACACCTTGGATAATGAGACAAGCTGTCAGCATTACCGTGCTTTTACTGCCTGACCTATGTTGGACTTCCATATCATACATATCTAGGATTGCTAACCACCTGGTGAGGACACCTTCAGGGTTATTAAAATTTCTCAGCCATGTAAGAGAAGCATGTTCTGTTCTGAGCAGAAATGGTCTACCCCTAAGGAAATGCTTAAAATACTTGACAAATGTAGCAACAGCGAGAAGTTCTCTATGAGTGGTACAGAAGTTTGCTTAGTTCCCTTGTGGTACTGTTGGGCCGGGTATTTAGTGTCCTACTGGCAAAAGCAATAACCCTCTCCTCACCCTTCTGTATCTGGGAGAGCACTGCCCCTACACCTGTTGCACTTGCATCTGTATCAAATACAGACTTCCCCGTATATGTGGGATACCAAAGGATTGGGGCACTGGTTAAGAGGATTTTAAGTGTTTCAAAAGAGCTTTCACATTCTGGATCCCATGAAATTTGTTTACTCTTTCTGGTCAGATTGGTAAGGGGTGAAGCTACAGCTGAAAAGTTTGGTATAAATCTCCTATAGTACCCAGCCAAGCCTAAGAAGCTTTTGACCTCGCTAACATTTGTAGGTACAGGCCATTCCCGTATGGCCTTGACCTTGTTAGGATCGAAGCTTATTCTTGCCTCCGAAACCACATGCCCTAGATAAGAGACTTTGGTTTGAAGCAGATCACATTTCTTTGATTTGAGTTTGAGGTTGGCCTCCCGAATACACTGAAAAACTTCCCTAAGATTACTGAGGGTTACTTCAAATGTATGACCAAAAACGATTACATCGTCTAAATTGCACAAGCACCTAATCTAATTTAACTCTCCAAGTACTAATTGCATTAACCTAGAGAAGGTTGCGGGGCATTGCACAGCCCGAAGGGCATCACATTGAACTCGTACAGACCCTTATGTGTACTAAATGCCGTTTTTTCTTTATCTGCTTGCTTCATTCCACACTGCCAATAGCCGTTGGCTAGATCAAGAGTAGTGATCCATTTAGCCCCAGATAATTAAGGTGTCTAAATCGTCATCTATTCTGGGTAAAGGAAATGCATCCCTTTTGTAACTGAATTCAACCTCCTATAATCTATGCAGAAGCGTGCGGAACCATCCTTTTTGGACACTAATACAATGGGAGCTGCCCATGGGCTATTGCTAGGCTAAATAATCACCTAACATTTTGTCTAACTCTTGCTCCACTACAACTTTCTTAGCGGATGAAATGTGCCTAGCGGGTATTTTTATGGGAGGTTCAACACCAGTGTCTATGCCATGCTCTACTACTTTAGTTTGACCTATTTCCCCTTTAGGACTCTGGAAAATATCTTCATATTCAACTACCAGATCTCTAGCTCTACTCTTCTCGGACGGAGATAATTCTGGTGAAAACCAATCCATCACTGGTTTTAAATGATCAGGTAGGGATCTAAGGTCCTTCATCTTTGCTTCTGCTACATGAACCCCACCCACAGGTGATAGCTCTCCTATGATTGTGTAATGTTGTAACATGATGTTTTGGGAGCTGAGGTTCATAACAGAGAGGTTAATCACTTTCTTTGTCGTAGCTACTAAAACCTTGGCCATCATTAACCCCTAATTAGCTACGTGTGCATGGGGCTCCACTATACCCTCGGCACCATCTAAAGCTCTGAGTTGGCTGGCACGGAGACAGTTTTACACACCCTAACACGAGCACACACATTGTACCCCTCAGTAGTTAGATTGACACACTGACTCTCTAACCTAAGAGTCTTATCCCTAAATTGGATTTCCCCTCCATGCTTACTCAGGAAATCCACACCTAGAATCTCAGACAACTGGTCCAATCTAGCCACGATAGCCTCCTGCTCATACACCAACTTGCCTACTTTAATCCTTAATTCGTCTTTACCAGCCACCGCTAAATTGTCACCTGAGGCGGAGAACAGCACAATCCCGCTGCTTGTTAACTCTGGCCTTCTACCCTCTGGTATAGAAGTAAAGAGATATATATCCTGAGTAACTATTGTTACAGCTGAACCAGAGTCCACAAGATACCTTGAATTTTTATCACACACTGTAGCATCTACAAAGAGACAACCTCTGACAATAGCATTTAAGCTAACCTTAAGCCCTTCTGATTCATCATCGAAGTACTGGCCAATTTTCGGGCTCAAGCTTGACCAAACTTAGTTTTTTATTCCTTGGTCAGGACATAGGGACATTCTGCTATGAAATGCCCTGTCTCTCGCCACCTTTAACATCTCTTCTCAAACCCATTATTCCCTTTTCCCTTGACAGCATTAGACAACTGCTTTCCAAGTGTGTCAAAACCCTCACGTATCAGTGTAGCTATTTCACTATCTTGCTTTTCCACTGTGGAGCTAGTCTCCTTGACAACTTGTACATTACCTTGCTCAACTTCATCAACATAAACCCTTGGTTTCTTTTCAGGAGCACATAACTCTTTATCAAAAGCTTCATACTCGATAGCGAGAGTGGTTGCAGCTTCAGAGAAGATAGGTGATGAAACCGCACGTCTTTTCATGTCAATACTGCTCAAACCATGAATAAATTGGTCAATAACATTGACCTCTGAGGAATCTATTGACATACCAGGGAATGCCAAGCCAGCGAATCGTCTATGTTCTCGACCATAGTTAACCAGACTTTCTTTCTCATTACGGGTCCTATGTTTAAGTTGACACCTGTATGCTGTTTCTCTACACGGGGGATCAAATTGTGCTGCTAACACATCCCGTATCTTCCCATAATCACCCACCTGAGCCAGGGTTAGAGTACTGAGAACTTTTTGGGTGGGTCCCCTTAAACTCATGGCTAACTGTTGGGCCTTCTCATAATTTCCCCACTGATTCCACAGCGCCACTTGCTCAAAATGTAAAATATAGTCCTTGAAGTCACCAGAACCATCATACTGTTGGGGGTCCTTTTGTTTCCTATGTTCCCTTGTGGTACTGTTGGGCTGGGTATTTAAGTTCCCATAACTCCTATAAGGGGAAAATTCAATATCACAGTCCTTGGGGGATTTGGAGCACCTATCGGGGTACTGGCATGTTATGGTGGTGCATACGTAAAGATTGTCTCCCCTACTTCACTGGGTCTCATGTGTTGCCTAGGTTGCCCGTACTGTGATGGGGTTGTGTCGGGTACAAATATCCTATCACCCTGTGCAAAATCCCTATGACTCGATGACCGACCTCCACAGGCCCCATCATAATCATCTGAGAAAGACTGGGCATCTACCCCATCGAAGGACTCTGATTTGGGACGAGCTCCTGTGTTTGACTGGTTTCTAGCAAAGTTATTCATACTATCACTGCTTTTATACATCCCTTCTGGCACTGCTGACCTGTGTCCGTTCATGCTGGATGCAGTGCTAGCACCATTTTTCATCAGGGGTTCTATAGGCAGCTGAAGAACTCACACATGGAGGTGTTGTAACACTGGTTGTTATACTCGTAGTAGGGACAGGCCAAGTGTATAACGACCCCTTACTCCCAGTAAACACACCTGAATTCTGTTTATTTGCCATTACTTCAACTTCAATTTTTAGGTCACATGAACTTTAGCTCAAGTGACCTATTGCTATCCGTCTTCGTCCGTCGTGCGTCGACCGTTAACATTTTACATTTTCAACCAAAACTGAAAAACTGTCAAATGGATTTCATTGATACTTCATGGAAATGTTTCTGACAACTCCCTGACCAAGTGGTGTTATTTTTCGGGTCGATCAGAAATCCAATATGGCCGTCTTGGCCGCCATTTTGAAAAACTATTTCAAACTTAAAGTGAAGTTCCAGCTGGTCGATTTAACTGAAACTTGGTAGAAATAATCAACTCATAGTCCTGACTAAGTGTTGTTATTTTTCGGGGCGATCAGAAATCCAATATGGCCGCCACAGTCGACCATTTTGAAAAACTAGTACAAACTTAAAGTCAAGTTCTTCTGGTCCGATTTAGCTGAAACTTGGTAGGAATGATCGACTAATGGTCTTGAAAAAGTGTTGTTATTTTTCGGGTCGATCAGAAATCCAATATGGCCGCCACGGCCGGCCATTTTGAAAAAACTATTACAAACGTAAAGTCAAGTTCTACTGGTCCGATTTAGCTGAAACTTGGTAGGAATGATCGACTCATGGTCCTGACGAAGTGTTGTTATTTTTCGGGTCGATCAGAAATCCAATATGGCCGCCACGGCCGGCCATTTTGAAAAAAATATTTCAAACTTAAAGTGAAGTTCTACTGGGCCAATTTACCTGAAACTTGGTAAGAATGATCGACTCATGGTCCTGATAAAGTGTTGTTATTTTTTCGGGTCGATCAGAAATCCAATATGGCCGCCACGGCCGGCCATTTTGAAAAACTATTGCAAACTTAAAGTGAAGTTCCAGCTGGTCGATTTAACTGAAACTTGGTAGAAATAATCAACTCATAGTCCTGACTAAGTGTTGTTATTTTTCAGGTTGCTAAAAAAATCCAATATGGCCGCCACGGTTGCCATTTTGAAAAACCCAAAGCTTAAAGTAAAGTTATATTGAGCTTATTTAACTAAACTTGGTAGGAATGATCAACTCATGGTCCAGGTCGATAAAAAATCCAATAAAGCCGCCATCGCTGCCATTTTGGGAAAAATTATTTAAAACTTTAAATCAAGTTCGGAGAGGCAGGTTTAACTGAAACTGTAATACTGTAGGACTCAGGTGACCGTTAAGGCCCATGGGCCTCTTGTTACAAATTTTATGACACCAAAATTTCATAAATGCTCAAATGGGTTGCCAAGATCCTGGTCAGTACAGCACCAATGTAAAAGGAACGGTTTTCACTCCAAGTTTGGTGATCTTGGGTCCGTAGGGTCTTACTTTCTGATATACATGTAATTGAAGTTTGGCAAATAAACCGAGATACAAATTTCAGGTAGTTTAATTAAGTTAACATGTATGTAAAATATATAGACTTAGGGACAATAAAATACAACTCAGTCACACACTCTTAAATCACTTACACTATAACAACATGACGTTAACAGAGTGTAAACAATGCCTATGACAGTATCAGTAAACTAATAGCTACGTGGCCCTACTCCTATAAAATAGACGACGGAATATTAAAAATACCTACTCTAAAACCCCTACATAAATACTACATGACTAAAGAGAAACCTACGACTGTGACTATCTACTCCTAAAACAACATTAACCTACTACTCAGAGACCCTACATGACTACAAGGAGAAAGAGAGCCAAACCAGTCCTGTCAATACGTTTATTCTGACTGCCTGAAACTACAAAACTACCGGCTTATATAGCCGAAATACGGCAAACTGCACGTGCATAATTCCCACTAAATATTGGGACACTGACAAAGTGAAAACAACCGAGGTGTTGCGAGTGCCGTAAATAACTCATTCCGAAAGTATAAAAATAAACAAGATGGAGGACTCGGCGAGTCGTAACCGCAGAAAGTAAGATTCACCAAATTATCTCCACTTTTACACTCCCAATCACGTACAGTGTAATTGCAAATCCTTTAATCAAATATATATGCTATACCCGATAATAATACTTAAATATATATCTAATATCAAATGTTTATATAAAAATAAGTCCGTTTCTCCCCGTATCTGCCCGTTCCTGTAATTCATCTGACCGGGCTGCGGCCACAACTCGTGAAATCGGGATCCAAAACCTGACTCATGAATCGGTTGAATGCAGGTTAACGTTGCCGAAATGCGAATTGTTAACTGTCAATGTTGTTTAAAAAGCCTGTCTTACATTAAAGTCAAACTGCATTCAATACTCGCCTCCAATTTTGTCTTTTCTGTTCGTGTTGTGAATGAATACAGAAAATGAAAGTAAACGTGCGCATGTCTAGCTAGGCTTATTGTAAGGGAGATCACTCGTGTTCGCATAATCTTCATATATTCGTTTGTTGTTGTTTTTGTGTATATTGGAAAAAAATTGTTCTGTTATATATGGTTATACTTTACGAATAAATGAAATAAACAAATAACACAAACAAACATACCAAATGTAGGCCTATCAGCGCATATATTTTCGTTTCTGGCCAACCTGTTAGCGAGCAGGCGTTTGTGACCAGTGTGACACCTCATCTTTTTATTGCCATAAATCTTTTGATAAAAAAGGATCAACATGATAATACTGCAAAGGTTTGAATATAATATAGAACTATCGCTATCCAGCTTCCTCTGGCGATCCCATGCTTTGTACTGGAGCCAACCCGGTGTGAATCACACGGGTGCGATTTACGAATATTAATGAATATTATGAAGCTTATATACAAATGTACAGTAACCGCATCCATTACTATATACAATGTAGGTTTGTAATATGATTTTTATTGGTCCCCTACAAGTTATATTCTGCTTTAATTGTTGTTAAATTATCAAGGGTAATCAAAATCGGTTGGAAATTTCGCCATTCTTTTGATATAGGTCAGACTTCTAAATATTGGTATCATGACCAAATATCGAAAATTGATAACTACGAAGTTGTAGAAGGCTTTTTTGTTCTAACCACGGAATTATTTAAGTCCGTGTTCTAACTAAGAATATGTTTATATCTCATGACTTTTGAGTGAACTTGAGACCTCTGTAATGGATTTTATTTCCATTTTGCTAAGTTTAACTGGTAGGCCTAAGGTGACGTAGTTTCGTTTATGAATATCTGAGGTCAAGTATTTTATCGGGAGTTGTCTGAAGCATGCGTTATTGAGATTAACAGGGTGTATTTTCAAGAAGATTACATGCTCTACTAAGGAAATGAACTACATTTAAAAGCCATTCAAGCGAATCTAAGTCCAAAGTAATGTATAAAGACAGTAGGTCCAGTTTATGATTCAATTTAGTACCGACAACTGGCACCAGAGGGTGTCTGTGTCAAAATGACATTAATGAATATCCTGAGCTCATTAACTATAAAGTAATACCAATAGCTTGTGGCTAATGCCTTAGCTAAAAACTTCAAACGACTTCTTCTCAATAACTAAAAGGCTAAGTGTACTGATATTGGGCCTGTAGTATGCTGGCATGAAGGGCTACCAAGTTTGTTCAAATGAATGACCTTGACCCACTTTCAATATCACAGGGGTTGAATGTCTCAAAATTTTCAAACGACTTCTCAATAGCTAAAATGCCCATGGTCCTGATATTGGGCCTGTAGCATGCTTGGATGAAGGGCTACCAAGTTTGTTCAAATGAATTACCTTGACCCACTTTCAAGGTCACAAGGGTATTATGTCTTAAAATCTTCAAACGACTTCTTCTCAATAACTAAAAGGCCAAGAGTACTGATATTGGGCCTGCAGTATGCAGGGATGAAACGTTATCATGTGTTTTCAAATAAAATGGGTTTTTTTCAGGGTTTCAAGGGTCAAATATGTCAAAATCTTTTAGTAACTTCTTTTCAATGACCAATAACCCTGAAGTCATGGTATTTGTGTAATTATGTACTTGGGAAATGGGCTTTCAAGTTTGCAGAAATTGACAATGATCTGACGATGTCTTAAATGTAACTGCAGAACAGGTGAGCGATTCAGGCCCATTGGGCCTCTTGTTTAGTAATCTACAACCATGTTTTGTAGACATGTTACAAAATTAGGTCAAGGAAAATGAACAACACAAGACATGAATGACTGTAAACACGGTTGTTTACTTCACAAATTATGACAAAGAATTTGTACATTATATTAAAACAAGAGACATAGCATTGTATATAAAACATAGTAGCACTACTTTCCAACCAAGGCTTAAAATATATCAAATATGAATTTGCAGGAACATTTTTTCAACAAAGTAATAAAAAAATGTGAAGTTATTTCTCTCTTCTTGATAACGTCTGTAGCTATGTGTATATATATTTTTTCTGTCATGATCTTGAAGTGTGACAACTACACTAACGATACTTTGTATTTGTATGTAGTCAGCAGATATTTAAATGTATTGATAAGTTTTACAGATGATAATTATTCAAACTTTGATGAGTATTTTAATACAAAAAGTCAATAACATTGACTCCATGGATGTCTGGATCTACTTTATGTTTGTGAATACAAAAAATTCAAAATATGTCAAAATGTTATTCTTTATGTGATAATTCTTTGGAATTGTAATATTTTTTTCAGATTCATAGCATATAAATTACAGAATGAAATTGTAAACATCTAAATATATCAATGTTTCACAGAAAATGGCATCCTCTAAATTCAAGGCCTACCATTAATATGTACTTTTTAGCTGTTCCCCTAATATATGTCCTGTGTTTACACGGGCGAAACAAGCAGACCAAGCTTTTTGATGATCAGAGGAATTCCCACTTAACAATTACACTGACCGCCAGCTTTATAGTTCGGTGTAACTCCTGTGTAATCCTCAAAGGACAGTTTAACAACTGGTCAGGTTTATATCTGAAATCAATCAAATTACTTACCATATTCCAGAGGTAACGACAAGTCTAAGGATAGTAGAACACTGGGATTTTCAGGAGAAGAAATGGTTGATGTGACAGCCAGGTTTAGACAAGAATTTCAGGAAATACCTTTTAAATGGTAATTTTCTAAGCTATTGGCAGCCACTAGCTCCAACATAGATGTTTGTGCTTTATCATAATGATAAGATGAATGTACACATGCAGTCACTATTTGACAGAATAACTTGTGTTTAGTTTCATTATTTTGACTGAGATGAAACAATTTCAACCTTGTTTAAGGATCTCAAATGAAATACCAAAACAACTTTATACTGGATATGAAAACATATTGAATACTTGATTTTAACAATGAAATACATGTCTTATCAAACTGATTTTTCACACACAAGTTATACATTTATTTAATCAAATAGAAATCAGAATATTTTGGCTGGTAAATATTTTCCTTATATAAAATTGTAAAGAAGAAGCTTGATTCTGTAACATAAATATCAACGTAAATAATTATAATTAATACTTTGATATAACGATCTTTGTGCACAATGTTACTCCATGTAATTACAACATTTAAAAAAAAATCTCTATGCAAACTCTTCAGATAAAGACTGTCACAAAGTTATGTTTGATACAAATTTTGTTTAAAAATAACAAGAATTCTCAAGAATCAAACCAACTTGAACTAACTTTTATGAACTTAACTTTTACAACAACAAAAAAAAGAACAGTACATTACCAAATCGACCCCAAAACATTTAGCTAGATTACAACATGAACAATATAAGCAAACTTATAGGTAAAACTGCTTGTTAACTTCATTGGACAAAGGACAAGACAAAAAGCTGTGGGATAATTTGGCTGTCAAGCATAGAACTACTAACTGTACATAAAAATGACATTGTTATCTCACCATCAGGCACAAGTGTAAAGTTTAAAACATTTATGTAGTGAAAAAGAACAGTTTTTGCTTTAAAGAATATTGCTACTTGTATTTAATAAAGTGGAAAAATGCATTTCAATTATCAACATGTTATGAAAAGATTGAAGATAATTACTCAATAGTATTGTCACTTACAAAGGACTGTTTATGGATATAAACTACATTTTAGTCCAAATTGTTAAAGCTTTGTGCCAGAGTAAAATATACACATACTGTAAATATACATAATTTCAAATATTGTGTTTTCGAAAAAAAAAAAAAATGAATTTTATTGATAGTTGAAACTAAAGACTGCTTCCAGAAGTCAAGGCCATCAGGGATTTGTTTCTGAAATGTGCAAGATGTTTAAAGAAAAAAATTAATTCTAACAAGAGATCCTAGAAGGTTTGGGGCCAGTTGTTCAGAAGGTAAGCATAGACATTTTAATTTGTGTGTATCTGTAAAATACAACCATTGAATTAGACAACTTTCGAGATATCAATTATTTATTGGAGGGGACTAACATGTGAGATTTTACCTTGTATATTGACAATTAAAAGTTGAAAAATGTTGTTAAGGTCAAAAAAAGAAAATGTGTGTTTCCTGTTTCTGCCTGCCCGGGTTGGTAGGTCGTGATTTTTTTTTCTTTTATGTTTGCTAGATTAGTGAATGGGTTAGTGTCCCATGTGTGTACTATTATACCATTGTGTAATGCCTATCAGAACCTTTGGCAGAACATCTTTGCTGTTTGATTTTTGAAAAGAGATAATCTTGTTTGTTCCTAAATTTCTGGTCTTTGGGTGATAATAAGATATTCTTAGTGTGGATGGTGTATGATACAATGGACACCTTCCGTGGTATTTTAATATCAATCAATGCTTGTATGTTACTTGTTCTACCTAATACAGGTCTATTAAACATGAAGTCATCACTTTCCAGTATGTTGGTATGGGAACAATCCTGGAAGCTGGGAGTACCATGTTATTTTCAACATTTTTTTTATGTTTTCCATTTCTGTTGTGTCACTATTTACCGTCTTTGTTGTCTCCATATTTTTTGTATTTGTCTGATGTCCACTTTTGACAGCTTGTTAACACTATAATATTACATTGAGGTGGAGATCTGTTTTCAACACAGAAATAAACAAAAGCAAAAACTTGGTTTTTGTTTCTCCTTTTTTTCTAAATCTCAACATTAATTATTTACGGAGAAGTAGAATCAGACTCAAGATGTGCACTTCATTTAAGTTGACAACTTCACAAATATGAATTCCTTTTTACACCAACCATAGTCACAAAAATTAACTAACATCCCATTTACTTTTGAGTCATATTTTACGCCGAAGTCCAATGGACAGGCCACTGCCAACTTTAAAGGCCTGCCCACCAGAGCTCGCTAGATCGCTGGGTTGTTTCGCCCTAAAACAAAAATATTAGGGAGAACCATTATTTGGTATTTTCTTTCAATTTTAGTAGTTTTTAAGTCAGAAATTAAGTATTCTTAGTCTTCCATATCATTAAAATTGATTTTAAAACAAGATGCCCATGGACTTATATATGGTTATAATATATTGTTCTGATATATTTATACAGAGAGTTGATTTTTGTTTTTAAAAACATGAACAGAAAAATTATTCAAAGTGACAAAAAAACAATTAAACCATCTTATTCAATATCTAGCATACAGATTTAAGACTTAAAAGTATTTGAAACTAGCACCTCTGATTCTAGACAAGGGAAATGAAGAAATTTTAGCACACTTTGGGCCCCGCCTAGCCCTACAGTCCATAGGGTAGGGCTGGCTCAAAATTTTCAAAGTATCAAACTGTCAACTCAGGGTTATAAATCCAATCAAATTATCAACATATACTATCCAAAGAATCATTTGCCAATATAAACCATAATAAATAAAACATGAGACTCCAGGGTAATGAAATTCACAATTTTGGTAAAGCACCTTAAGACCCTTCCATCTATGAAGAGTATTTAATTCTACCATATCTGGGTCTTGAAAAGATTTTTGAAATTTGAGTCAATTTGACCCCTTTTTGGCCCCACCCTCAGCCCCTGGGGCCAGACAGGGCCCATTATGTGCATACCATCAAACTTCTATCCAATGCTGTAAGTTTTAATTAATTCCAATGGAAATTAAACTGATGTTGGTACAAAATGTTTTTCACAATACATGTATAAACTATTGTAAAGTTTACCCCTCCCCAAGGGGAACGTGAGACACCAGGATCATGAAATTCACAATTTCGGTAAAGCACCTAAGATACTTCCATCTTTTCAGAGTATTTAATTCTACCATAACTGGATATTGTAAAGAAGATTTTTGAAATTTTAGTCAATTTGACAGTTTTTTGCCCCGCCCCTCAGGCCCCAGGGGTTTGGAACCATATAATTCACAATTTTGGTTGACCTTTGGCCATGGAAGGTTTCTGCAAAATTTCAATGAAATTGGTTCAGGTGTTTTTGAGAAGAAGTCGAAAATGTAAATTGTTGATGGTCAGACGACGGACCACGAGGACAAAAAGCTATTAGGATAGGTCACTTGAGACTTTGACTCTGGTGACCTAAAAAACTAGAAAATGTCTGTTAGACATAAATGCCCTCGCTGCCATGTAAAATTAGACGGGACAGGATGCGATGCGATGCGATGGGACAGGACGGACATGGGCACCACTATATGCCCCCCCCCCCCCCCC
>JAULCA010309128.1:0-12747 GCA_032360845.1 Crassadoma gigantea
ATGCAGAAATAGACAAAACATGGTGTTTTTGACAGTTAGCATGCATAAATGAAAGCCTGCGCACGTGACAAACAAAATTTCCTTTCTACGAATGATCACTAGTTTGACAATGTTTAAGTATGTCAAATTTTATTTTGTTGGTTGCATGCGAAGGCTTTCAAAAATGGAAAAGTGTTTAATTATTTTCCTTCAAAATGGTCAATTTTTAACCAAATAGCGCACACCAGACGATATTAATGAAAAAATGCGTGTTTATGTCGCTCTTTGTGATGCCATATCTCCTAAACTAGTCGAATAAATTTCATATTTCATAATACAATACTTCGTTTATCCAAGATTACGAATAAACCAACTAATTCAAAATCCTCGATGAGGCCGGAAATGATCCTTGATGCCCCTAGTCCTTAGATGAGTCTGTCAGACTGTTGTTCAAAACATAACCATAAAAGCAGAAAGGAATCAATGGTTCAATTTATACACAATACTAATGTTCTTGATGTAAATATGATGATTTTATTGATTTTTTTCCATGTAACAATATCGATATTCATCAAATTGTTTTGAAACATTAAATATACAGATATGCTTTTAAGGTTATTAGAACTGTCTAATGGTTAAAAACTAAAACAAAAGTTATCTTTGACAAAGACGGCGAACCTCAAATTCTTGAATAGGCCTATGCATTTTTCAAATTGGACTCATAGGAAAGAGTGATATCACAATATCTTTGGAGTCTGTATTAACAAGATGTGACAGTGTTTTGTATAGCAGTTTAGAACATAGATAGTAATTGTATTGAACAAATAAATGACCAATCAATAAACTGTTATTTGTTAGACTTTTAATTCAAACAACATTGATCGGCAGAAGCAGCGGACTAAAATTAAATTGCTTCAGTTTAATGGTTTCTCCGGAAGCCGTTAGCTAAAACATCGTGCACAGGGCATGTTCTCAATGATATTGGATGTTAAGGAATAAGGTTAATAGCCCGTTAAATCTTTGTCCAGCAGCTGAAACATAAATAACCTGCTATAGAGTAACAGTACGCCCCAAACGTCGTGGATTAGAAAAGAACATCACTATTAGCAATGTGCATCATGAAAACAGTCCTGCAGATTCTGTAAATTTTCAAAGATAGAGATTTCGAAAATACATCGATATGAACTGCGCTTGCGCATAAACACTTAATTATCATCTCACTAAGTAGGAAACATAAAAGATATATATCATTGATTGATGTTTTCTTAAAATTGAACGATCACTAAAAGTAATTTAAAAACAAATTGGCACGACCGTATTTAAATGACTTTGTTCTTATTTACCTCTTCTACCACGAAATCTTATTTAAAGTGGGAGTGTTAGGTCGAGAAATTTACTTCCTATGTCAGTTGAGAATGTTATGCCTCATTACAAAATTGAGATTAGGTTGATCTTAAATTTAAACTTGGTTAACAACGAAAAATAAACGCCGCAGAAGAAAAATGTCTTATTACTTCATAACCATGAACAAATCATGTTACGTGTATGACAGGTGTCAGCTGCAACGCCGGAATAAATGCATCTGACGTCATGTCCTTCCTTTGTTTATATTTATGATGTGCCTGTTTTATTGCCAACCCTACGTAGGCTTTATTGTTTAGAAATATTTACTGAACCCAAACAACTTACATGAATGTCTTTTACGCAAATTTCATTTTTTTTTCGCTGACTTTGATCGCAGACCAACCTCTCTAATATGGTCCTTATTTCATTTGCAAAAGATGAAGATCTTAAGTGAATTATAGATGAGATGTTGATTTACAAATGAAAATTGAATCTAAATGCTAATTTCCTTTGCATTACTAAGCACAAAATTTCATTTGGAAAGAAAAACCTGTTTGTTTGGCACCTTTCGAAAAAAAATACTCAATCATCTCAACCATGTCCGTAATATTCATGCTTTGGTGGGTAAAGGGTATCCATGTTGACAACAACATAAATACTTAAATATGTTTTACTTCCGATAGGTTTTTATTTAGACAAACCGAATTGATATAAAGTGCAGTTAATTATTTACCTTGTTTTGCTTTCATCATCGACAAACTAATTACTTCAATAGTGACTTTGTTATTGATTATTTGTCGCTTATATAATCCTTATTGTTGACACCGTCCCCCTACCTACCTGTATATTAAATTAATTTCAGTATACTGATATATATTCAAGTGATTACGAGGTATATTTCACAATTTTAGCAAGCGGTAATTGCTTACAGATGAAACGACTTCCGGTAAAACTAGAACACATGGAATAATGCACGAGTCTCAGTTTTTTTGTCTTTACGAGGTATTAATCAAGCAATTTTACAAATATATATATATACATTTATTTCTACTCTTATGATATAACCAAAGGCATGTCGGCCTACTGATAAAAGCACGATTTTGAATTGTATTCACATAAATTTGTCTAAATGTTCATTTACATAACCGAATCGCTGCTTATAACCTGATTACAGTTTCCAGTCCGCTTTCATAACACAGTCTCAGTCTGCAAAACTCCTACTTGAAAGCTGTGGATATTCAACGGTAACAGAAGTCACTAAATTTCGCCAGTGAGGATTCAAAATGGACATGTTATACCGCAAACTTTTGATCATATCGATAAGTGTATTTTAGATTACTGCCAACATCTATACAGACGGCAAACTATACCAATGAAAACATGGTTAAGTACTATACCTTGAATTAAAAAGTTTTACAAATTCTAAACGAACTATATACCGAAAAGATCTTAGTGATATTCAAATGAACATACAGTTAAATCTGTGTTGGCTATCAGTTACGACGCTGATAACATTTATATAGGTATCTCAACTCGCGATACTAATTTCAGCAGGCTTAACGAACTATATTATAATTACCAAGAAACACAATGTCAGGAAACAAGTACAAAAATACAGGCACAAAAACTGATATGCCACAGCGTTGATACACGAGGGCAGGATATACCACAGCGTTGATACACGAGGGCAGGTTATACCACAGCGTTGATACACGAGGGCAGGATATACCACAGCGTTGATACACGAGGGCAGGTTATACCACAGCGTTGATACACGAGGGAAGGATATACCACATCGTTGATACACGAGGGCAGGTTATACCACAGCGTTGATACACGAGGGCAGGATATACCACATCGTTGATACACGAGAGCAGGATATACCACAGCGTTGATAAACGAGGGAAGGATATAACACAGCGTTGATACACGAGGGAAGGATATACCACAGCGTTGATACACGAGGGAAGGATATACCACAGCGTTGATACACGAGGGCATGATATACCACAGCGTTGATACACGAGGGAAGGATATACCACAGCGTTGATACACGAGGGAAGGATATACCACAACATCAATACACATTGGCAATGTATACTACATCAATACAAAATAGACCACAGCGTCAACACACAAGTATAAGCTTAACCAAAACGCCAACACGAAAAGGACAAAATTCGAAGTCATAGTCGATACGAAAAACCTTGATCTAAGGAGAGTTCAAACAAAAAAAAACAAAAAAAAGATTAAAATCAAGTGTTTCGTCCCTCTTTTATGGCACTTATCAACTACCTAAGCCTGCCTTACGTTATGATGGCAAGAGACAATCAATGTTATAATGAGTTCTGTCAATATACATCCGATCGGTGACCTATTAATGCAACAGCTAAGAACAGTCTACTGTACATGTCAAGTATCTGGTCATGACAGAGTGTTTATACTACTCGAATGTTCAAAAGAACATAACCATCATTAAGTAGAGGAATTTTGAGATCAGATGTCAGAAATAATGCATGATTTTCCTTCCAAATTTTTGTACGGTGTCAATGATGCCGTTGCGAAAAACCTTGGTGATTACTGTTTTTAATTTTCTTATTTTCTTTCAGTTGTGTCATTCTTTTTTAATTGAATGAGTTTAAATATATTTTGGCGTTACTGGGAACGATTTTTTGTCACATTAATATTTTACCTTTTAGAGTATGGAAGATATTAAACTTGCAGAGAACAAAAAAATCAGCTGCTCGATTATCTGCAGAATTTGTTAATGAAAGGTGGCTATTTCAATATCGATAGTACACTGTACTTTGCTCTGGAAAGTATATTCACTAACATATTATTTAACGAATAATTCTATTTGCAATGGACATAAAAATAACGTCTCGCGAAAATGAAGTGATTACCAGCAGGTTCCCTGTAGGTTTAACTGAACTTGTAATCTAACAAGCAGGCATTTATGTCCTGGAAAAAACTATCTTTTTTTCGGTGTTACATGTAAGGAGCCGTAATGTTGCGTGCGGTATTGTCTCGCATTTGTTCAGTAATGAGAAAATGCAGTAAAATTATCCGAATACAGATTGTTCAGGGTGTTTTCTAAAAGTATACATACCCTTTTTTAATCAAATCATCGACGTCGGGTCCTTAATCAAATGGCAACGTAAGAAATCATGCGTTATGTCAGTTAAATAATTGGTAACATATGTGTTTTATTGCCTAACGGTAACTGGATATCGCAACTATGTATTGCTAACATCAATATTTGCCCATTGGAAGTCCTGCAGCCACTTAAGAATGTTTTGATAATTGTCTTTTTTTATCAGAACACTACTTGAGCATGTCTGCATTAGATAAACGCGGTTTTTAAATACAGTTTTAATGTCGATTACAATTATTGGAATATTGCTGTGTTTGATGATTTCAAGAGATCTGTTTATGTGACTCACCCTTACTTAAATGCGTCGGCGACAATTTCAAAATTACGCTGATCACCGCTTAATATCAAGGAATACGGTAATATCATATTTAGTAATTATTATAATTAAACGCTTACACAACAAAGGGAACAACATGTTTAGTACGGATTCTATGGATATCCTGCCCTACAATCCATAAGTATGTAAGCAAAAGTTAGTAGTACGCGTGGTTGACCCTTAAACATTTGGTATCCGTCATAGCGATATTTTCCGACATGAAAGTGAAACTGTACTCGATGGCAAGAAAGGGAGCGATAACAAATTTTACACCAAAATACACCATGTCCGTAGGTATGAAACGGACTGCACTCGAACCCATTTCTGATAGGTAATTTGTATCGCATGTCTTAGCTTTAACACCTAGTACCATTTTATCTCTTCCACGTCATTTGGAAGTTTATCATATGTTCATTTTTATGTCAATAATTTGTTGGGACTGGATTCTCATTCGCGATTTCGTGATAGTTATTCCTATTTTCCTAAATGGTTTAAATTGGCGGATTTGGTCGTTAGTTTTGCCAGACTATATAATTTAAATTTAAGCAGAAACGTCCCTTTTTTTTAAAGAAGCATGAGCTAGTAAGCAAGACTTTTGTTACTGTATACGCATTCAGTCATTGCTAAGACGTGTATTGTAACTGCTGCAGAACGACTGACTTCAACACATGTTTCATTGTTACTTTTGCGTCTAAGTCGGATAATTAATATTCACGTCACGTAAAATTCGAAAAAATAGGTCAGTCGTCGTGTCTCTTACTTACAAAGTAAGAGACAAGACGACTGCCCGATTTCTATCTTTTTTTTACTGACTCAAATGAGAGCTCTGTATACATGTACCTATATGTAAAGGCATGTTTCAGAGTGTGCATGACATTTACCGAGCAGCATTGCTCTGGTCTTTAAAATCGGCATATCTTACCCTTTGGTCTCAAACTAGATCGTACACTTTTATTCTGGCCTGGTAATTAATGCTGCATTGTTGCGTTCGTGGTTGCATGTTTTCGCGAAGTGTTATCCGTTACATTGTTCTCTATATCTTGCTGGTTTAACGCCCTTAAGTTATTACTCTTAAGTGTAATGAATCGAAATAAATTCTAACCTTGTTTTTTTGCATAGACATGTGTGTGGGTTTGCGTGTACCGGAGGGTGTTTAAATGTTCTACTTTTGTTATAAATGGTAGAATTATAGCGGTATACATCTTGTCTACTAAAACACAAAAACCGCAATACCAAGCCCCAACCACATAATCCTCTCTCTAGGCAGGTGGAGAATTGTCAAGAATGTTTGAACAGTTCATTCACACTGACAGAAACCTAGACGGTATACACACAGCTTAATAACGGCCACGTCTTAAATGAAATATGACATCTAGCTGGAGGTAGTTAACAGAATGGTGGGGAGGTCATGGTGTCAGTGAAGGTTAGAGCTTGGGTGCGCCATTCCTTTAGGTTCTATTTTTGTTTCTGCAAGTGCAACATTTGTGCTGACTCTGTCAATTCTTGTTATGCAATAGTAACTAATGTCTGGTAATAACGTCTCTTCTGACAATTCTGAGGAAGAGTTTACTTAGACTTTATAGATCTTTGTCTCTACTTTGTCACGAGTATAACCTCGTGTGTATGGTACTTTGTAGTTTTGTACACTCGTCAGGAAAGATAATACAGGAATAAAACGACTCATATCAGCAGCATTGGTGGATAAACAAATTACCAACGTGAGAATAAAAAATCAAGTAAACAATCTCTTAGCTTTTATGTGTCTTACAGCTTTTGAAAATGGCTTTTGTTCCTATTATATTGACGATACTGAACATTTTCACTAAAGTGTTTAAGAAACGGAAGTTAAAGAAAAGACTGTAATTACAATGGACTTTTATATTCAAACGAGACTCAGTCAAGCTTTAACTTCAGAAATAATATCGAATAATTCATTAATAGACTTTGACGCACTTGACAACTTTTGGTCAAGTATCAAAGACCCACGCCGTTCTCACGAATATATTTTGTTATCTGATACATGTATCTGGTGTTAAATTCCTATCAAAAGGTGTGATTAAATTATTACAAAGTTTGAAAATGTTATAGATTCGGTTAGATTCAAGTGAAGCAAATACTGAAATATCTTAAAACTAAATAAACTAGAAGAAATTAAAAACAAGACTAATTATTTCTAAAACGTTTCCTGAGGTTCTTGATGCTTTGTATCTAACTATTTAGGGTTTTTTAACACCGAGTTATATTGACGTTATTAAAGTTTTTTATCCTTAACTTGCTCAATATAACCTATTGATACCGTTCATTTTTTAACTATTTTCTAGCTTTTATGTAATTCTAATAGGTCAGTTAAACGCTTTGAGTAATTGAACTGTCACTCACATTTTGACCTTAATTGTCAATTCCAGTCCGGCACTCTTCTCTGAACTAATACGTATTATATTTATCCCACTTGATTCTCGATTCCCTTACAGCCACCGTCAAATGAACACTCCCGTGTCAGTATTAGAAAGCAATGGAGCAGTGAGTTTATTAACATTGACTCTTCGTGACAAGAAGGAAACATTTGTATGCAAATAGATATGCCCAGAATCGATACACATCGGATGATGAAACACTTCTGGACCCTCAAGAGATGCTGTGACACAAATTTGAATAAGCATATGTATGCTTTGTACGTTCAAGGACGCCATATATAAATAGGCATGTCGTATCTATTTGCCCGATTTGCTGAAGAAGAAAATGCTTAACCTTTTGAAATACATGATCTTTTTCTTCTTGTATTTGTTCAAGGATTACATTGTAAATCCTTAATTTGGTCATATTTTGCCCTGGTTTCTATCAAGATTTGAGTTGGAGTTATTGTTTTGTTAACTATTCTGTATTCCATTGTCGTTGACCTGATACCCCTATGATAAGACTTAGTACGAGCAAACATCTTCCTGTCTCAACTAATCATCCTTTACTGCGGTGTCTTCTTGCGCTCCTCTGAATACCCCAGGTAGAGGACAATGCTACCAGTGAGATGGTACTCTAAAGTAATCTTTTACTGATAGATACTGTCTCTGCTACCTAAGTTAGTATCAGGATACATCAACCAAATACATACTAACGCATTCATACATGTTTATCCTTCTGTTGCTTTCGTCCTGGATGCGATGAATACATCAGCCCCGGTTCGAAATGAGATGAAGAATTCTGTTACTTGCTTTGACTTCCGCTCATTTGTTTGGGCTATTCATCTCCCCGGTTTCTATCCTGGTTTTGAATTTGAGTTTTGGATTTGCTCTCAGATAAACCCCAATATTAAGCCAGATGATGAAAGTACTTTATATCACCTAACCTTCAAAGTTAGTGCGGATAAGTTATAAGCTGTCAGATGATCATAACAACTGCTGGAATCACAGCAATTACTTCAATTCGATAACAGAATGAACTTATGATGCAGTCGAGATTTCCTGTTTGCTGAGCCTTAAAATATAAGTATTTTAACCCATATCAGTGTCGGAGACATTAGAGGTAGTGAAATAGCAGGTGGTTAAACACGTAGATTAGCATCAGTAAGTTTATATATTCCAGTGTGGCGTCAAGTCTTATGTCGGAAGGTTGAACATTAACATGAAAGTAGATGCATGCGGCTTCGACTTTTTTTCTGAAAATTTTATGGTAACCATCAAATAATATATATATAGATATCACAATCTTCAAACTAACGCAGTAACTAGTGATTGTTATCGGTCAGGAATGCGAAAGACCTTGACTTTAACGACGTGTACAAAACACGAACGACGAATTCCAGGTGATGTTTGGAAGATAATTCGATGAATGATTTTAATGACAATGACTAACGGTATTGAAGGGCTAGTTTTAGTCACTCTGTGCTAGCAACGTAATAAACATGATGGTGTGGGTGTCTTCAAATACGTTCTTGTGACTTATTATCAAGGGCTATAAATATGAGATGTTATGTCAATGCTGCGAATATGACGTTGATGATTATAAAGTGTACAATAAAGACTATACATAGGCGCACGTTTACAGCATATCAGATAGTTGTGTTCAGAGTTGCTTCCGCTATAATAATTTTTTACTCTTCAATAGGATTGTTGAATGTATGCATTTACATATAAGTACCTTTTAAACAAGCCATCGACTTCTTAACCAAGTAAAATATGCTATACGATAAACATCTTTAAAGATACCTGTAACACATAAAAAAACTTAACCAATGATTTGGTAACTTTTTACCGGCATGACTTATACTTTGTAGCATTTGATAAATCATCAAAGCACGCACCTTACGGGTTTTTTATGAAAATATATCACAAAGATAAATCAAAGAACAAAAAATCAGTTTTCTGAATGTAAATACGACAGACTAGAAAAAAGAACACAAATATCCTTAACCAACTTAACTTATTGGTCAGCAGTAAAACCCTAGCCTAATCGAACTATAGTAATATACTAAACGAAATAAAGTAGAGTTTACTGTATTTAACACATATTGTCGTGAAATTCTATCATGTTTTATCTGCAGTAGGACAAAGCTCCGAAACAAGTTTTGTAATGCCAGTAAAACGTTAGATATGTGGGGTCTCTTCACCTCGTAATGATACGCTTAACAACAGTTCCATATAATTGATTCTAACACACATGGGCTCAAATATATAAATTATATTTTGGAACTGTCCAGATCAAATCAACATGATGCCAATCTTTTCCAATAAACTTAAATAACGTAGGCGTATTCATGGCAGTTTCTAATTACGTTTTGGCAAATTCCTCATCTTTTTCATTCAAAATATTCCCCCCCCCCTACCCCCTACCCCCGTCCATGATAGGGGGCATTTATGTCTTGCAGACATTTTCTAGTTTTTTTTATGATATTTATTCATGAACAAAAACAATGTCTTTGCTTTTATGGCCTTGAATTTTTAAAATGATTTAATCATATTTTCTATAAAAAACACTGACGTAAATATGTTGGCTTTTCGTTTATCAGATAACCCACAGACCTCTTTTTGATCAAATGGAGTCAACAGTATTCAAATGCCAAAATAAAATCCCCATTTCCTATTCCTTACATTCTTCGTGAAATAAGATAAAAACGTTTACTATGTTCCTGGATTCAAATTCTTACTTTTAATCAAACAGGTCATCAAATTTTTAAATATCAGGTTAAATTACCGTTTTCCCCATCCCATTAAGCGACTGCGTGTCGGTGTGGTTTTGCAAGATAATAACATGCTTGGGCGTCTTTTATTCTGTAACAAATGGACTCATATTACGTGCTAAAGCAGTGTTGACTAGTTATTCCGTCTGCACATAATGTGACCGTTTTTGGTTTGTTTGTGTTTTACGTCTGGTCTGGAGTTCTGTGAGAAAACCAAAGGCCTGGCGACTGCCACACGTATATCTCGGACCCGCGAACAGGCGATGACGGGTAATGTCAGACGCCTTAACCACTTGGCCAACGCGGCCCCTAGCCGTTTTGATTGTCAGGTTGTCGTGTCCAGGTGATGGCATTTTAGTGAGGATGCACATTAAAAAGCCCCTTTAGGTTTGCCCAATCATCTTTGGACACTGGCCTCATCTGGTATAAGCTGATGTGTGGATGCAAAACATATACACATAACAACAAACAAGCAATTATCACTGGTGGCGTCTCAATGGAATGTTTGCTTACGTCCGTCTTGACTTCCTGTGTAAGTTATACACTCGTAGCTTGCCCTCAGCCGTTAGTACATTGTATATGTACTCCTGTGTAAGTTATACACTCGTAGCTTGTCCCCCCAAACAATGATGTTTCAGTCGTAAGTACATTGTATATATATATGTACGCCTGTGTAAGGTATACACTCGTAGCTTGTCCCCCAAACAATGATGTTTCAGTCGTAAGTACATTGTATATGTACTCCTGTACAGCATTTTAAGGACTCTTGTCCCACTGCTGGTTAAAAATAGAAAATTTCACTTTCTCTGTAGATACCGTAACTTCCCATTTAATTTGTTTCTTTGAATATCACCGTAGCATACTTTTGCTAGACTATTTCCTTTGACCTGGAAGCTGTGAACGAAAGTGTAATAAGTCATGGGTTTTAATCTTGTTCTGTCATTATTTAACATATCCTTTTTATATTCCGTCTTTTCGTATTGCAAAGTTATCTGCTCTTGTAAGCAGGTATTGATTGTTACGTCATTAGTTTAATGAGAATATTACGTCGTTTTCTCAAAAATTTATGACGTAACCCACACAAACAAATGACGTAACAATCAATATCTGCTTATAAGAGAAGATAACTTTGCAATACGAAAAGACAGGATAGTAATTGTTTTTTAACTGTGTTTTAATTTTTTTATGATTTTTACATAATAAATTTACCAAAGTATGTGTATGTATTTTTCATAAATAAGTTCTAGTCATACTTAAAATATTTTTTTTAGATTTTTGGGACGTGACGGAATGTTTAATGAGATGTAAGATTGAAATACAAGATATTACAATTTAGGTACACCAAACATATTTCAGTAAACAACTCCTAAAAGTCGTAAAAATGAAATGAAACCTCAATTTACATCTTAACAAGTAAAGGAGCGCTATTGAAGCTGCATCATACTCATTTTTAACGTTGTTGAAAAATTTGAAAACAATCCCATTCGGTCAATCAAATGATTTTAAGTGTTTAGGATAATAGATAAAGTTGTTAAAACATATGTGATGTATTTATAACCTAATTTACCAAGATAAATTTTGCTGGTTATTTTGTACATCAGACGGTAATCTTAGCTTAGGTTTATATGTTTACAGCAAAAGGAAATTTGAAACCATTTATCGTCGGATTCTGTTAAACAAAATTGTATTTATTGTTTTTAATTCTTCTTTCGAATATGCACTTAAAGTGTAATGTTATTTGATTCCCTACTTTCACAAATATAGCCAGTTCTTGTTCTACATTTCAATATGAAGCGGACATTGCAAAGCTGACAAGGTATAGACTTGGTTTGGTTTGTTTGAGTTTTACGTCCTGTTAACAGCTTTGGTCATTTAAGGACGTGCCAGGTTTTTGTGGTAGAGGAAAGCTGGAGTTCCCGGAGAAAAAACACTGACCAACGGCCAGTACCTGGCAACTGCCCCACGTAGGTCTCGAACCCGCGACCCAACAGTGAAGGGCTAGTGGTAGCAGAATGTCAGACGCAATATTCACTTGGAAACCGCGGCCCCTCTCAATGTATAAACATACAAGGAGCAATGCATTTATTATATATAAATGCCTCAGATTTCTTATTGAAGGTTGTCAATCGTTTAAAATCTTGGTACTTCTGCAATCTTTCTTGTCATTTGTTTGCCATTTTATGCCGCTGTGGCCAAGTGGTTAAGGCGTCTTACATTCTGCTACCACTAGCCCTCCACCGCTGGGTCGCGGGTTCGAGACCGACGTGGGGCAGTCTCCAGGTACTGGCCGTCGGTCGGTGATTTTTCTCCGGGAACTCCGGCTTTCCTCCACCACCAAAACCCGGCACGTCCTTAAATGACCTTTGCTATTTATAGGACGTAAAACAAAAACAAACCAAAGCTATTTCATTTTAAGTTGAGATCAAGTTGCGATTAATGTATTGACTGTGTGGTGTCTTTACACCTTCAATATAATAGGTTTCAGCATGTGTATGGGGTTTTTTAGAAAGATTTTTCAAAGTTGTAGTCGCTCTTGAAATTATTTGGAGATATTTGGGTAGTGACGGGACTCTCTGAGGAGATGATAGATTCAAATGCAAAGAATAACAACTTAGATACACAGAACATGTGTTAGTAAACAAACTCTTATCGGCAACGCTGGACGCCAAAACATTAAGTCGTAAAAATGAAATAAAACCTTAAAAGCCAACTTAACAAGTAAAGGAGAAAAGCGGCATGGAAGCTGCAATATACACAGTAAAAACATATCTCATTTGTTTTGTC
>JAULCA010309571.1:0-12745 GCA_032360845.1 Crassadoma gigantea
GCATGGTTTATTTCAACATTAATCTGTTATCCGATACATATGTTCCTGCCAAACATGGTATGTTAAGCTGGTGTTCCTTGCGACAAACTTTCTTTTTTGCTGAATATGTAATTGTTGGAGTGAATCTATTATTGTGTAATAGGTATGAACAGGAGTATGAAAATGAGCAAATACTTGGTCTATTACCATATGATTTATTGTATATCTGGTACTTTAGAGAAGACTAACATGTCATAGCTTGTTATCCTATCTTTTTTACGTATATCTCTTGCTGTCTGTTTCTTTATAATTGTTTTTAGATTAATTTATTTACGAAGAACTATTTGAAACAAAACTGATTTGATTTTTTAAATACATTGACATTGGCGATGTTTTTCTAACTATCTCAAATCAGGCATTTCAAATGGTTCACAAAACTGTCTCATGTCTGATTCATACAACGTGTCTCTTAATTGTAAACGTATGCCTTTTTAACATTCAGGTTTTTTTTAACTGAATGCAGTATAAGACATAGTGTATATATAAATTTATACTTTATTGATTTTACAACAATTATACCAATAATTCTAGTTATTTCAACTTATATCAACTGCTCTTGTTAGCCCGGATATAAGCGCGCAGGGGGATCTTATTGTAGTAGGAAACCAGAGTATCCGGAGAAAACCCACGTGGTCAGGCATGTGACCCCATACCTTTTCACTGCACCATCCGTCATAAATTGTGCAGTACAAATGTAACAGACTATATATTGAACCTGTTTTGAAATTCACCAAAATGATAGTAGAAGTTGCATATTTTGCTTTTTCATAACATGTTACAAATGATTTATATATACTTATAAAATAATTGGCTTAGAAATTTGAAAAAAAAAGATCAACCAATCACTTTCTGAAACATTTTTTTCGCTGGCAAACACACATTTACAATCACTTGTTTAAAAAGTATTTACATATAAAAGGAAATTCCGAATTTGAATGGCATATCGGCAATACTTACTTGCGGCTGTATAACAGCTAGGGCCTTTCCAGCCTGGCTCACATCCCACTTTATCACAAATTCCAGTACAGTAATAGAGTTACAGCCATCAAATTGACAGTGACAAGCCAAGTCGCAATGTGCTCCGAAAAGGCCTGTTTCACAAGGGGGTGTTTCTATTAATCAAATTGATGACGAGTTTTTTAGATACAAATTTCCAAAATCAACAACATTGCAAAACACAAAATGTACTAAAAACGTTTTACCATTACATTGAATTGTTGTAAAATTTGATGCATAGTTAACATAAAAAATGTATATAATTAATTGTGTATAAATTCATTATCCGCTTCACGTAAAAAAAAATTATATGTCTGTTTAGCTTTGAAACAATACACAATTTCACACAGAATTAATGAGTAAAGGACATTACCCGAGCAACTTGTCCCCATCCATCCACTCTGACACCCACTAACGTCACACTGTCCAGTATCTGGGTTACAACCACCCATCCCACAGTGACACTCACTGTTACAGTCAGGTCCAAAGTAATTCACGGGGCATCCTATCAACAAAATGTTCTATTTGAATATCTATTCCTGACAAAAGAAGTCAACAATATAAGACATCAGGCATTGCCTGTATAAGTATTCTTCCTACAGTTAAACCCAGTGGTGAACACATTATAAATGCATAAAGGGGAAGTAACTCCTTCAATGTATATTGTGTAATAGTGTTGTGTGAAGATACTTTCCTTTTTTCTAGGGACTATTGATTTGGGTAAAAGTACTTTTTTTGTTATGAAATATTTAAAACATATATTTGGTAGATTTGGCTTTATTTCCCCATACTCTGACATCCACTAACGTCACACTGTCTTGTATGTGGGTTACAATCACCCGTCCTATAGTAACACATACTGCTACAGTCATGTCCAAAGTGATTCACAGGCCATCATATCAATAAAATGGTATTTGTATATTTATGATATCTTTTTATTATCAAGTCTGTTGAGCAGCAAACCACACTTAGATGTCCATGTATCAGCAAAACCTGTATTGAATTTTTGAGTAATTAAAGATCAAGGAATAATTATTAAGCACAGGGTGTGATCACTTCAAATAATTGTGGCTATCCTTCACATTCATTTTCTTAAGAGAAGATATTAACCAATCCTTTGTCTTCGAAATATTTGGTGTGGCATATCAGGACGTTAAAAATGTTTGTCATTCATATTGTAGAGGCACCATTGCAAACAGTAATACGAATAGTGCAGTAGCAGACTGATGAAGACTAAAGATAAGTTTTATGTTCACAGAGATGCAATATGAAGGTTGGTGTTTTGATTGTGATCATACATTGAAGTGTGCCTTGTTGCTTCGTTTTCTCTATCCCCTTCTTCTCGCTTAAAAGGCGTGGCATTACCCGTACACGAAAAATTATTATGATGGACCTGGTAAATGAAACAGAAAATGCATACCAATACGACACAGCCGTTCTCTTTTTATACTCTTTCAACGTTATCAGTGTAAACTTAAACCCTTTTTCTTGTTTTACTATAATTGTATTGGGTTGAGTTCAAAATATGCTTATGTTGTTAAGTTGATACACTGTACATGTATATTGTTCTTAACGTACCATGATAAATTAAATTGGAAATGACTTCCTGAGAACTTAAAATCTCCAGATGAAACTTATATTATTCTTGTTTGCTTTTCTTCTTCCTATAAGAGACGAATTTCAAAGATTAGAACGATTATTGTCTCGGAGCTATGTGGGCGCATGTGCGGAAAAATAAACCTTATAGTTATAATAGAATAAATATATAATTGGGGAATTCCGTGCAACACGATCACACAATTCCATACAGAGCATGTTAGACTAGTCCCCCTGGCAACTCAGGACGGCAGGTGTGATCAGCTTATATTAGTGGAACAGATGAAAAGAAGCTGTGTCTGACGGTGTTTAGTGATTGTGGAGTCAAGCCATGAGAAACTGGGGGTCATTGCTTAATGTTGAGAGTATAGGCCAGATGGGACTAATGAGGAAACAGTCATCAACAAAGAGACGGGCATTGGAAAGTACAGATTCGGGAAGGTCGTTTATGAAGAAGAGGAACAGTAGTGGCCCGAGAATTGTACCTTGCGGAGTCCACCGCAAGAGAAGAAGAACTGATATTGTTGATACGGACTTTTTGTAATCGATCATGTAGAAATGAGGAAATCCAGAGAAGGGAGTTGTTGCAGATACCGTAGTAATTAAGTTTGTGTAAAAGGCATTGATCAGGAACCTTGTCAAACGCCTTTGAAAAATCGAGTAGTACCATGTCAATCTGTTTTCCATCTTTAACATTACCGGTGATGTCATGTAGAGTGGTAATGAACTGTGATTTGCAAGATCGTTTGCGTCTTAAGCCATGTTGGGAGTCAATAAGGATATTTTGATTTTCTAGATGCGTAATTATGCTGCTATTGATAATGTGCTTCAAAAGCTTGCTGCAGGTGGATGTCAGGGGTACAGGCCTATAGTGTTGATATCATTCTTCATAGAACTTCAACATCTTCACATTGTGTTCCACCATTAATTATGCTTTATTTTCACCACGTCTTAAACATTTATTTTATTTTTACGCAAATATGTATTAATGTGTATTTCTTGCGCTTCACAAAAGGCCAAACTTTTTTGACACTAGATTCATCACTTAAATTGTCATTGTGTCGCCAATTTTAATCATAGCGATTCAATTTTGCTGTTCAACTTTATAATGTTCAATTTGATAAAAATAACATGCAAAGAAGAAGAAAATTATACATTACTGGTTTATTTTTACATATTTAGCGCAACTCAAACAGGTTTTGCCTTTGCCCCGAAAACGGTGGAAAATAATATTGGGACAAAATACGGACACACGGACCACCCATTTTTTTCTGTTATAGAAAGGGAAACACATTTTCTTTTGATTCGATGAATATTAAAAGAAGTTAAGGTAGCAGTCTTCAGCTGAATCATGTGGAAAAACATATATAAAATAGTGTTATAAAAGTGAAAACAGATATTTTACCCATTTTCAATAAATAAAAATGTATGTATTAGTAACCATGGTTTACGGGTGCTGAACTGAGTGAAACAGACTGAAATCTAGTCTGAATGCATCAGTAGATAGCCTGTGAATCATTTGTTGTTTGGTATTAACTTTACCAAATAAACAATAAGCAAATATGTGATGAATTGTAAAGTACATATGTACCTGTACACTACCTGTGGAAAGGGCGAGTTACCTCCCTTTACACATCCACATGTAACAGGCTATTGACCTTTATATTGACCTACATATGTAGTGTTTTAAACGTTTTTTGTGTAGCTTTAAGCAATAATGAATGAAAGTGAAGCTGAATCAAGCATAAAAAGGCACTTTTTTTTCAAAAGAATTCATAAGTGTATAAGGTAGCAGTCTTCAGTAGGAATGGCCTGTTCCTAAAAAAAGGGCATGTCTCGGATAAACATGTATATTGGATTCATCTTGCACAATACACCTACATATATATATATATATATATATATTTATAAACTACATTTTCAATACATTTGATTTAGAAGAATGAATTGTTTTTTAAAACCTGTTTTTGCCAGATTTGGGACTTGTGAAAGCCATGGTTACTACATCAAAAAACACCAAAATATGCAAAAATATTTATTTTTAACCCAAAATTTGACCCCCGGAAGTAGAATTTGTTTTCTAAAAACATGTCTATAATTAAATACACCAACTCAATAACAGTGGATTTTTCACAATATTTTCACATGTGCCAAGTACAAAAATGGACTACATGAACGGCTAGCTTTCCTGGTGTACACAAAGTTTCGTAAATGGCCAAAATTGAAGTTTCCCGCCAAATTCGTTTTTTTTTTTAAAGTATGAAGCCCATATAGTCCACTTCATCATGTATATGCCAATTTTAGTGCTGCTTTTTATTTTAAATTTTGATAAATGTAATATTACAGGGGTTATTCATTGTACAAAAATATCACCCATGGCTACCGTGTGCTACTGTACACTGCTACCTTAAGCAGAACTTTTGATATGAAGCGTTTTATCTGCAAAACAATGGTGAGAAATGAGCAAGTTTTCATTAAAAATAAGGAGAAGGGGTAAATAAAATCGCCTTTCTCAGTGAATAAAATATGATTAAGAAATTTTACTTCAATAATTTAAAAGAAAATAATGTTTTTATAAATTCTACAAATATTCATACATATCTTATAATACACTCGGAAGAAACTGTATGTTTTTGGCATTTTCTAATATGCCCTTAACCTTTTTCCAAAAATCCATATAAGAAAACAAGTTTAATACAGGAATGTTCGACTTCTTAGAGGTGTACATCCTTAATGATGGTTTTAAAACATTAGAAATAAGAAATGTGACATTGCTTACTTTTATTCTGCATTGATCTTGCAAAAAAGAACTATACGTGTCATTACATATATATCAATATGAATTATTGAATCCACTATTGTATATCATATCGGTAAATGTCACTTCCGGTTAATTATATTAATTACAACTGGTAGTGCATATTTGTGACTTTAAAATGGACACATCGAGTCGGTATTGATAAGTTGTAAATTTCAACTGGTCAGTGCAACGCTCATTCACCGCCATCTTAAATTAATCATATCATCATCTCGTGTTGATTTACCTCAGCAAGTCCAAAATAGTGTGACGACAATAGCTAACATTACCGATCCTAACATTTTCGGCGAAGTTGTGGGCCAACTAATGAAAAACTCTTTATTCACGACATCATTAATGTCTAGTTTATGCATCCCAATTCTGATCAAGCAGAAAGATGACCTTGAACAGCATATGGACGATGCCGAACAATATTCAATGAAAAATTGCTTAAATTTCCATGGTCTAAAAGAGAAAGAAGAGAAAGACACAACGGCGATCAAAATAGAAGCATGTTATAGTCATCTTGGTGTGATGGTATCAGCTACTGACATAAGTAGTTCTCACCGAGTAGTCCCCAAGTCTCCCACTCATCCAAGAGATATTATAGTGTGCTTTATCTCGTACTCCACCCGGGCCCAAGTTTATGATGCAAGATTTATATAAATCTTGGTCTGACAGTCAAACAGACTCCAGCATATGTTTTGCCGACGTAACAAAACTGAAGACCAAACCCCCTTTCTATTTCAACGAGGCCCTGGCCGAACGGAGGTCGACCGTGTACGCCAAAGCCAGGTATCTCAAGTCCATAGGAATATTCACCGATGCTTGGACACAGGATGACAGAATTATCGTTAGAAATCGTAGTGGTTCTACAACTTCTATCACGTAGCTGTCAGAACTTTCTAATTATCAAGACCCTCCTTCAAGACAGTCAACAGCCGAAAGACCCCACATCATCATGATCAGCAACATGATATCTTCAGAAGACCTAACCAGCATTCCTCTTCTTAAAGGAAATAATATGTACCACGATGAGGTTTAGTCTTATACTGGTCAGTAGCTATATCTGATCCAGTATGCTAGCTAACTCTTATGATCTGACTCTCAATCTTTATACCTATAATGAAAAAATAATAAATGTGTTTTACCTAAGTATGTGTATGTCGGCAGTCTATTTACAACGTAAGACCTTATTGTGTAACTTGACAAGTGATACATATATATACTAAATGTATATCACTTCCTTATTGTTGTCACAAGTTACCATAACAACAACCTGTCTAAGTATTTTCGTATTAGCTTCTATTTAATCTAATTAAATGTATATCTTGATATGGTATCATGATAGCAAAATAACTCTGAAACCTAATTGGTACATGCATGCCTAAATCTATTCATATATATAGTAGTCTGTGTATTATCCCACCCTTTTCCAGTAGAAATACCAAATGAATTATGTATTATAACTTTTCTATAAAATCATATGTGTAAAGATAAATGTATATCCATTATACATTATAAACATATCAGCTTAAACAGTGTAACTTATATCTACACTACTAACTAGGAAATTCACTTTATGCATTTACACATGTGTACTGCTGTCTGTATTATCTCATTTTTGAAACATAATGCATGGACAGCAACATGAGTTAGCATAGTAACTAATTGATATAATGTGTGATTATTGCTATATTTCAATGAAAGAGGAAATAACCAAAACTTACTTGATGAATGGTATGATGAACTATTTATTATTATACCATGTGTGTAAAGATATGTATACACATGCATGCATACAGCTATCTGCAATATTACATATAATAATGGAATAATGACTATCAACATCTTACTATACATACACATGTATACAGCTGTCTGTATTATTATGTATAAAAATGGAAGAGGGAGTATCAACAGAAATACATATCTAAGTAATACCTATAACCAAAAACCATGTGTGTAAAGATGAACCTACATTAATCAAATATTATAAATATGACAACATAAAGAGTGTAACTTACATGTATATCTACATTATTTACAAGAAAGTTAACTTAATGTATACATACACATTTATACAGCTGTTTTTATTATCTGATTCACTCTTTAATTTTTATATGATAAAGGAAGAAGGAGTGCAAACAGAGAGGCATATTAATAAATGGTATTACTTATCTATGCACATACACATGATTATATATATATACAGCTGTCTGTATTACTATCTCATTCACTCTTTAATTCATAATGAACTAGCTTAGTAACTAGCTATAGTATAATGTGTGATATCACTACGTATAATAATGGAAGAGGGAGTTGTCAACAGAAATACATATCTTAAGTAATACTTATCCAATAATCATGCGTGTAAAGATATACATTTATCAAACATTATAAATATGACAACATAAGCAGTATAAATTATATCTTTACTGTTTACTAAAACTTATAGTAACTAATATTTTGTGTGAATACTAATATCATTACAAAATAGGAAGAATCAATAGAGATAGCTATATCCAATAGTCAAGCGTGTAAAGATATACTTATTAAATAGTATAGATATGACATAATAAAAAGTGCAACTTATATTTACACTGTCCACTACAAAGCTTACTATATATATACATTCACATGTAAACAGCTGTTTGTATTATTTAATTCACTCTTTAGTTCATAATTAATGACTTAAAACAGTAATTGAGATTAGTAACCTATTTATTATAAATGTGTGATACATGTACTGATATCATTATGTATAATAATGGAAGAGAGAGTGTCAACAGGGATACCTAATAAATGTATATCCAATAATCATGTGTGTAAAGATGTATATATATTTATCATATATTATAATTATGGCAACTTAATATTGTATTACAGTGTAATTTATATTTATTATTCCATCATGGATCCCTTTCTGGGAACTTTGTATATATATGTCGCTGTTAATTGAATGTTCCCATATATATATATCCATACATGTAACTTTTATGCATGCTTATATACATTTGTCTTTGAGTTTGATACAAGAATGAAATGTCTAAATAGTAATATGTTTGTTCCCTTTTCTCGACACTGCGTATATGTATCATTAGCATCTATTGGCCATGGCTAAAGGTTCTAAATCAACATCCATGATGCATGGATGCAGCATCGGGAACAGGAACAAGTACCTTCAAAAGGGTCGCACATGGTACGTTATATTATATATGTATATAGCATACTACCTTGTAATGAACATGAACATACTAATCATATCTATGGATGTTCATCCCAACACAGGTCCACTCTCTAATATAAATAAGGATAAGTACCAATTTGCAAATATTTTACTGTGTAATTTAAATATTTGCTCCCTTAGAAATAAACTTGATATTGTAGAAAGTGAATGTTCCCATTTTTATATAATATGCCGAACTGAAACTCATCTAAATGAGATAGTGTATCTGATAGTGACATACCATTAGAGAGCCACAAACTTTTCAGGAAAGATAGGGCAAAATAAAGAGGAGGTGGTGTTCTCATCTATATCAAAAATAATATGTATGCCAAACGAAGACTTGACTTAGAAGATGATACACTTGAATTATTATGGATTGAATTGAAATTAAATGGTATAAATATCCTTATTGGTTGTCTATACCGACCAAAACAATCATTGATATCAACCTGGGATTTGCTTGATAATAACTTTAATAAGATTTCTAATCCAAACAAAGATTATATAATAGCACGTTATATAAGCCAGAATATGTTTTTGTCTTCACCTTAATTCCCAATTAAAACGTATTTTACAATTATATTGCATAACTATTGTTATAAAAGAACCCACACGAATAATAGAAACATCCACTACAAGCATTGATGTCATAATTATTATCTAATAATCAAAACATAATAAATCAATGAAATTACCTATAAAACCCTTAAAACAAGAGTTTTTCAAAAGACTTTTTATAATTACAGTTATGCTGATTTAATTAATGCAAACATATTTATGTCTCAAATTGATCTTAATGGACTTGCTAACCAAGATGTTATATCTATAAACCAAACTATAAGTCAGAAACTCACCCAGTGCGTTGATAAATATGTACCAACTAAATCAATTTTGATAAGACCAGATAATAAACAATGGATAAACAATGAGATTTGATTGAAAATAAGACAACGTAACAGACAACATCACAAAGCCAAACAATGTAATACTAACCAGGTATGGACTAAGTTTAGACAACTCCGCAATAGTGTTATCTCCCTTATTAGGAAAGCGAAAGAATTATATTTAGACAAATTGCATAATTCTCTGATAAATCCTTATCACCTGGTAAGTGGTAGGAAATAGCCAAAACTATAATTAGTTGTGAAAACAAACAAATTAGCTCACCAATTATTTTCAATAACAATATTATCACCCATCGACTTGACAAAGCAGAATGTAGTAATAATGTTTTCCCCTTAAGATCTACCACTAACAAAACTAATGCTGATCTACCTGAAATCAATACTAACTCTCCTCACTCTCCTCATTCTATCGAGATATCAGAACAAGATATACTTGATCAACTAAATCAAATTAATACTAATAAACTAGAAGGACCAGATAATATTTCTCCAAAATTGATAAAAAGACTAAACCTCTACATATTCTTTTTAACAAGTCAATATCTACTGGAAATTGACCTGAATCATGGACAGAAGCAAATGTTACTCCTAGGGTAAAGATGAACAAACTGACACAACAAACTATAGACCTATATCGGTGACACCTATACTTGGTAAAAAACTAGAAAAAATAATTTTCAAATACCTATATAATTATCTGTCAAATTTTAATATATTATCCAAAAAACAGTCTGGCTTCATTCCTAATGACTCTACAGTTAATCAACTACTATCAGTATATCATACAATTGTATCTCAACTAGATAAGGGTAATGAAGCCAGATTGGTGTTTTGCGATATTAGCAAAGTATTCGACAGGGTTTGGAATACTGGGCTTATCACTAAGCTTAAGAAATATGATTTAAATGGAAATGTTGCAAAATGCTTTGAAAATTGTATAAGCAACAAAAAACAAAGGGTATCAGTAGATGGTAATTACTCCACAAGGAAAACTCTTAAAGCCAGTGTACCACAAGGGTTTGTCCTCGGTCCATACTTATTTCTAATTTACATAAATGATCTTGAGGAAGAAGTTCAATCTAAAATCAAATTATTCGCTGATGACACACCATTATATACTTCAATTAACAATGACTCGCTTCAGGTAGGTATCCAACTTAACAAAAACCTTGAAAAAAATGATTGGGCAGAGAAATAGGGAATATTATTCAGTCCTAACAAAGCTGAATCATTAAAAGTCAGTAAAATACACAATGCAACTATTTCTCATCCAAACCTTATTTTCAATAATACAATCATACGTAATGTAAACATAAACATTTAGGTCTTTTATTCAATGACCTATGTAGCTGGAGATACCATATTAACTACATTTATGAAAAAAAGGTAAGCATGTAAATATATTGAAATTACTTCAGCATAAAATTAATAGAAAACCACTTAGACTATTTATTTAATATTTATAAGGCCTACACTTGAATACGCGAGTGTTGTAGGGGACAACTGCTCTTTAGCAGAAGAAAATCTGCTCGAATCTCTACATTTAAAGCCGCAAGAATAATCACAGGTATAAGATAGGGCACAAGTCACATAACTATCTACAAGGAAACTGGGTGGGATACTTAAAAAAAAAAGAAGAAATGACCGGAAACCTATTCTTTTATACAAAATACTACACCATGATGCACCGCAATATTTAATAGATTTTCTTCAACCACTGATCAGAACTCCAGATAAATATGTATTTAATTTAAGACAACCAACACTAATTAATGAACCAAGGGCTAGAACAAACCTTTATCTCAGAAGTTTTTTCCCTAATATGGCTTATCAATTGAACAATAATAATGCCTCTTCTATAAATTCTGTATCCCTTAACCAGATAAAAAATAAAATCAACTCCAGAACCTTTTATTACAGCTGAAGATATATTTGTTCAAACTTTTAGATATGGAGGTAACAGAAAACTAAACATAATACTGTGTCAATTAAGAAATAATGTCATCCAGTTAAATGCAGACCTTCACAGTAATCATCTAAGAAATAATTCAACTTGCCAATGTTGTTATTTAAATGAAGACAAGATACATTATTTTTTAGGATGTCCTGTGTATAATAACGTCAGGATTGAACTTACCAGATCAATAAATAATATAGATCATCTTTTAACAGAAAATGTAAATGTTCTTTTATACGGTAGTACAAAACATAATGACCAGGATAATATGTATATACTTAAATGTACCACGAGATTCGTTTTTAAAACTAAACGCCTCTAAATGTTTTAATTTAATTAGTTCAATTTATTATCTAGGTTGGTACAAACACTTAAAATATGGATATATGTTAAGTATATGCATACTATTTATTGGAAATTGGCTGACCTTTGTGTAAACAAATGGACTTCGTGGTCAAGCCAATCCCTCTACATAACAATTCTAAATCCTTCACCACGCTCTATATTTAGTATCAAAGTGTATATTGTACAAGGCAATAATCCATCACCGTGCCATCTTATATTTACCATCATATAATATATACAACTACTATATTAATGCAGAATTAAATGGATATATATTATATCGGCAATTCTATTGAGTGTGTGCATATGAGTGAGTGCCAGTAAGGATTTACTTTTGTATATTCCGTTGTGTGGTCAGTTACGAGGCCGTAACCTATGTCTACCATGTACCATACTGCCCATCTGTGTATGCACGGAAGGGGGCAGAAACTGGCCAAGGAACGGAATCATTGTCACGTACGCAAGTATATATTTGATATATTGTAAGTATTTTTCTCATGAGGTAAGTTTCTTTAAAAGTATAGGACGGAAGTACGTCGTACGTAGCGGTATTGTTAGAGAAGCACGGGAGAGACCTTGAACAATACGGGTGGACGTGGCATTGTCCGTTACCTGATTTGTTATATTGGTGGTCTTTTGTTTGTGAACCAGGCACAGGATACAGTCTGCGGTAAGTTTGCCGTTTCTATATTTCTATTCTGTATTTAGTTTTGGTATTATTTTTCTGTACCAATGAATTTGTCAGGTCAAGCCATCTAACTGTCGGTGCGGTCCAATCATGCATGACTATGGTGATTGATGTTGATGCAGGTGTAATATATTACATTTACCAATGTTTTGAAGTATATATACACAAAATATATGCATTACTAGTTTATGTA
>JAULCA010309793.1:0-12743 GCA_032360845.1 Crassadoma gigantea
ATATCTCACCTAAATGACAACAAAAATATGCAAATTTTGTCTCCAGTAATACTTAATCGACAACAAAAATATCTAAAAAGTGTCTCTAGTAAGATATCATACAGAAACGACAACACATATATATCTAAGTATTGTCTCTAGAAAGATTTTATACCAAAATGACAACACCCATATCTAAATACTGTCTCTAGTAAGATATTATACCAAAATGACAACACCCATATCTAAATATTGTGTCTATAGTAAGATATTATACCAAAATGACAACATCCCTGTCTAAATATTGTCTCCAGTAAGATATTCTACCAAACTGACAACGCAAATACATGCATTATATCTTGATATTGTAAGATATTATACCGAAATGACAACACCCATATCTAAATACTGTCTCTAGTAAGATATTGTACCAAAATGACAACACCAATATCTAAATATTGTCTCGAATAAAATATTATACCAAAATGACAACATCCATATCTAAATATTGTCTCCAGCAAGATATTCTACCAAAATGACAACGCAAATACATGCATTGTATCTTGATATTGTAAGACATTATACCGAAATGATAACACCCATATCTAAATAATGTCTCTAGTAAGATATTATACCAAAATGACAACACCCATATCTAAATATTGTCTCCAGTAAAATACTATACCAAAATGACAACACACATATCTCAATATTGTGTCTAGTAAGATATTATACCGAAATAACAACATATGTATATTAATATTGTCCTCAGTAAGACATGCCATATCTTCAACACACATATCTAAATATTGTCTCTTGTAAGACATATCGAATCTCTAAAATATGTCTCCAGTAATATGTTATACCAAAATGACAATACCATTTCTAAATATTGTAGATTGTAAGATATAATAACGAACTGACAACACTCATATCTAAATTTCGTCTGTAGTAAGATATTATACCGAAATGACATCATATGTTTCTAAAATTGTCCTCAATAAGACATACCGTATTTACAACACAAATATCTAAATATTGTCTCCTGTAAGACATACCAAATCTCTAAATATTGTCTCCAGTAATTTATTATACAAAAATGACAATACACATTTCTAGATATTGTCTCCAGTCATATATTGTACCAAACTGATAATACATATTTCCAAATATTGTCTCTTGTAAGTTATAATACCGAAATGACAACACCAATATGTAAATATTGTCTCTAGTGAGATATAATTCCAAAATCACAACGTACATAAACTGTCCTCATATTTTTCTCAAGTCAGATATTATACCAAAATGACATCGCACATACATTGTGTACAACTATTGTCCTCAGTAAGATTTTAAACCGAAATGATACCATACATATATATTGTATATTCAGTAAGACATACCGAATCAAAAAAATATATCTGAATACTGTTTCTAGTAAGATGACAATACACACATACATTGCATCTAAAGATATAGTGATAAGAACGTTTTCGAATATATCTTTGAAGGAAATGTTTATAAAGCAACATTCATTTCTTCATCCCATTTTTAAAAATCTAATAAGCAAATTGACAGCAACAGTCACAAGAACAGCCACAGCGATGAAATCTTCTAGTACATGTACACCACTTGTTGGCATTAAAGGGGTGACAACTGCTACGTAGCGATCGATAGTGACGGCTACTATGATCCAGGGGGATGTTTGCGAAAATGTGAATATCAGGGTAAAGAGCACAGCTAGAGCACATCTTTGGAGGGAGGAGGTAAAATTGTTAATTTGGTTACTTCCGGTGAATATGTGTGACGTTTGACTTTTAAGACTGATGTTCCTTTCTCTCATTATTCCATTGAAATTTGTAAAATTGCACGGTACTAAAAAAATCATTTATTTAGTTTGCATTTTTATTATTTTTGTTAATATTTCCCTTTCGAAATATGCATAGAAGCCTACATACTTTCATATTTATGCTCGATTGAAGAAAACCTACATTCCTGTAAACACCATAGGTTCACAACATGAATAAGAAAGAAAATGTTCTCAGTATATGCATGGTATTTTTTTTATTCATGATGTTTGTTAATTTCAGTTATGTCTTTACGAAAAAATGGTATTAGTACACTATCATTTACTCAAAATGATGAACAAATTCCTTAGCAATAGAGACTTTAATAAAACTAAAGTATATTGATAATATATTATTAACACAATACTGCTACTTCATAAATTATATGTAATTTTCAACCAAAAAACTGATGTTTATACATGTACATAATAATTAAACAATGTATTGTTCTTTATTTCAAAATATCATTTACGCATATACATGTATACTTGTTTTAAGGATATTTATAATGCTTCGAAATTTTTAGACATTAAAATATTACCATGTAATATTTTTCACATTTTTTACTGCACTATATTTACGTCCTATTAAAAACCAAACAAATATGATAAAAAGAATTGTGTACTGTAGCTGACCCCAATGCACATGCTTGTAAACTCAAGTGATGGTCTTGAATTCATGATGGCAAGATTTGTTTAAAATACTAGTCTAAAATAATCATCAGAATGGAGTGGTCATATGATGCTGTATTATTTTGTTCCGTGGTTTGCATCAACTTCCGAAATGTTTAAATATACTGAAAAGATAAAGAAAAGCAGGGTTACAAAATACAATTTTAACTGCTTGGCCAAAAATTATCTAACGACACGAAATCAAGACTGGGCTAGTCGTCACGTCCACCTGCGTATTCACGACATTGCTGCCACAAAAACCGCTAAGTTTTCATGATTGTCGCATTCACCCAAGAACTGTAAGGAACAATGACGCGAGGTTAGTCTGCGACCTCATCGTCCTTACATTGGTCTGCCTCTCACTCGTGCACGTTATGCGCGTCGTATGGCTTGGTTGGAGGCACATGCTACCAGACGATTTCAAACGAGGCTATGGAGACGGGTTTTTTTCACTGCTGAGTCCCGGTTCACTCTTCTTCTACCGACGTCGCGAGGAACGCTTCGCTGACGCTTGCGTTCTTGAGAGGGATACGTCTATTATGGCTCGGTTATGGTCTGGGGAGGGATATCACACGGGTTGAAATAACCGTTTATTGTGGTTGCCGGGAATTTAACCGCCGTAAGATACATGTATATATCCTATGCCCAGTTTAAGTTCCATTTGTGCAACAGCATCACCTAATTTTCCAGCCAGTTGATGCCCGGGCCCATGTACCAAGAGTTTGTGAAGACTTTTTCGCTCCGTTTGCCATTGGTATAAACAGGCTAATTTCTCATGTATAAAACTCAAGAGCAACAACCTCCATACCGCACTTCAATTGTGCTTGCACGTTTCATTTGTGAACATTTGTTTTTTCCCCAAAAAGTGTTTTTTAAGAAGAAAAAGTGTGTTTTTGTAATTTTTCATGGTTGCACCAACACACCTTTATTACATATTTTTACATATTCAATATTTTTACAATTACATAATTCATTACTCGGATATTTAGAGAACAGAAACCTACCGAGATATTTGTGAAACTCTTTTTAATAACGCCTAAAATTCTTTCTAAACGCATGTGGAGTACAAATTATTTTACAACCGCCGTACCGCACTTTAATTGTGCTTGCACTTTTCATTTGGGACCAACATTTCGAAATTTCATGTTTTTTCCCAAAAGTGTTTTTTTTAGAAGAAACAGTTTGTTTTTGTAATTCTTTATGGTTGCATCAACACAGCTTTGATAACATGATTAAAAACTTTTACATAGACATAATACATGACTCGGGTATATACGGAATGGAAACCTTCCAAAGTATTTGTGAAACTTTTTTAATAACGCCAAAATATACCTCCTAAATGCACGTTGGTTGAATTTTATTTCGGTGGCTAAATTTTGTTCAAACTTACAATGCAACTGTTAAACTGTATAGCCAGGTAAATATTCACTACACAAGGCCTTTGGTATCCTATACCCAAAACACCTCACCACAGTTTGCACACAGAAAGCATGTTAATTGTAATCAAGCACAATCAACTTAATCCAATTGAAGCATGAAAAAAAACCCACCCCACGTGTGTTTAGGAAGAATTTTTGGCGTTATTAAAAAGAGTTTCACAAATATCTTGGTAGGTCTCCATTCTGAATTTATCCGAGTAATGTATTATGTATATGTAAAAATAAAAAAATCATATAATAAAAGCTGGGTTGATGCAACAATAAAAAAATTACAAACACATTTTTTTTCTTCTTAAAAAACACAAAAACACTTTTAGGGAAAAATCATGAAATTGCGAATTGTTTGTTTACAGATGAAACGTGCAAGCACAATAGTAGTGTAATTTTACACATGAAGGATTAGCCTGTTTATACCGATGGCAAACGTAGCTCCCCCTTAAAGTGTTCTTAACGTTGTCGCTGACGCCAAATGGAGATGGCATGTCAAGTACAACAAGCACTGCTCTGCACTTGTTATTAATTTTCTTATATTCTATGTGTTTTCGCGACTAGTCTCACTGTGTAACTTGCGAAGGATCACCCATTCAGTTACTTACTACGTCGACTTTGTTGAAATTGAATTGAAATTGGTCCCGGGGTTATCCCGCTTCGTATAATACGATAAGCCCTGATGCTGTTGTTGTTGAAGTATACTTGTTTATTATGTACTGGTGTAGCATGCTGCAATTTTGGTAGAGCGCTGAGAAGTTGACAAAAACATACATTCTTTTAGGCCTTTTTATACTCTATCTACCTGGGACTCAGTGAGCGATTCATAAAATAGATAAGAAGTGTACTGCCTTAGGATATTGTCAATAATACGTACAATGATAAATGTTTTACTAGGGAATTACTTATTTATGAATCATCTCCCGAAAAACTAGTTTTTCAGTAGGGCAGAATTTTTCCTTCGAATATTTAAGCTAATATTGTAACTCCTACAGTTTAAGCAAAACTAATAGGCCAGCTATATCAGACTGTTTGATAACTAAGCGAGAAATAAAACAAATACCTTTAGTTGAATAAAGTAAACTTATATCAGTCCCAAGCAGGAGTGTGTAACATTTAAATCGAGGATTGAGCCTTTATTTGGGATTATGTTACAGAATCCTGGCCTATGACTGAGATAACCTTATCTCACTTAATTACAAGTTACATATTTCATTAGTCTCGGGATCTTCCCACGAAACGTCGACAACGAAATATTTTCAAAAACGTTTCCCGAAAACGTTTTCCTAATAAGCCATAAAAAATGATATTCAAAGAATGATTCAACTGAGTGGTCATGTATGCGATGGTCACGGTAGCTGGGATCAGCTCATAGACAGTATCGAAAGATTTGTTGTAAATTATTCGATACACAGATACAATGAAAAACGGCAGAAATGTGGCGATAAAGAACGCTGTAACTGTAAAAAGCATATTTACTCTTCTCATGGTTGAATCCTTTATGCTGGGTATTGAAGATGCAGCATTCTCGTTACCTGCAGTCACTTTGCGTCTCATGCTAGCTGCTCTGTAGATACCCCGAATAGTTAAAGTGTTTAAGGCACATATTAAACAGAAAGGAATCAGAACGTAACTACACATATCTATATAGCTGCTGTATATATTGCAATAGTCGGTGGTGAATTCTGGGGTTATACATGATTTGTCTTTTTCATTCCATTTGAGACAAAACATGATGGGAATATTGATTGTTACAATAACAAGAAAGACCGTACAGATGTAAATAAGTGCACGCCTTTTAGTACAAAACTTAATGGCATCAAAGGGGTGACAAACTGCTACGTAGCGATCGCTAGTGACGGCTACTGTGATCCAGGAGGATAGTTGCGAGAATATTATTGCCAAGACAAAGTTCAAAGAGCACAACGCTTCCACGTTGATCTTGAATGAAAATTCAAATACAGCCAGCAAATGGAAGATTCCGCTGGCAGTTAACATCGCCAAGTCAGATAGGGAGAGAAATGCGAGATACACGTAGAACGAAGATATTTTTGACATATGAAATAATACCACACACGACAGAGTGTTAGCCACAATCCCTATGAAGGAATTCGTTGGAAGGATAGCTGCATACACGTACAAGTTCACCCAGTCAATTATTTCGTCATCATGGTCGGTAAAATTGTTGACGTGGCTAGTTCTGTTGAATATACGTGATGTTTGATTTTGAAGACTTGTATTTTGATTTTCCATGATTTCTCTGAAAAACAAAAAAATCATTAGTAGCGCAGGTACGAATAAATTGCAGGGAAGGAACAAGTAAAGAAAAGTGATGATTGTTTCATTGAAAAAATGTATTCCTTGGAATTTTTTCTTGCAGTTTAATTTTCGCCTCATAGGCCCTACCAAATGAAGAAAAATTTATCCTTATAGTGAACTTTTGTAATCATTATTAAACATGTAGTATTTAAATGTAAATGGCAAATACAATATTGGGCTAAAATTAAAATTAATATCTAAGGGTGAAAGGGTGAATATATTTCGTTTCATTTTCTCATAAAAAATGTTTGTCGTGAAAAATTATTCTGTTTTTAATTTTCAGCAAATATCTTGGTGTTCTTCAGATGATTAGAATTGAATTGAATTATGATTTTATAAAAAAAGTTTCCTCATTTAAGAAGTCAAAAATAATGACGTCATACATCACAATGACGTAAACACAATGCGAACGTCGATAAATTACGACGTCTTAAATTGATTACAATGACTGTACTTGCATCTATGAAATGTACGGTAAAGGAAACGGAGTATATAAGAAATGCTCAAATGAATACATCATTCAAAAGTAAAAGTTAAAACCATCTCATAGTAAATAGATATCATTTCATTGCACAATACCTAGGTTATGTGAACATTTCCAACATACGGGATTTGTTCTCTTTTAATTCTTTCACTTTCCGTGTATATTGATTTGACAGGTTGGTGAACTAAAACTTGATCACATAAAAATCATAAAAATGTTCGGTAAATAATTAATGTCATAAACTCTCAGGTTTTGTGTTTTTGGCGATGAATTGCAGTTCTTTGACGTAGGTCATTTCCAGATTGAACTATGTACATTGAGAGCATCTATTACAAATTACAATTACATTATTACATATACAAAATGTACAAATCTACTGACTATCACATACAAGTCTATTTAACACAACATACATGTCTACCTAACCATATCATTATAATCATCTACAATGTATTATCATTATCATAATCTTCATCATGTTGCCATCATAATCATACATCACCATCTTATGTTATTGTTATCATCATCGTGAACAACAAAATATTGCCACCATCATAATCATTGTCATACCACGTCATCATGCAGCTTTGTCATCATTATCATCAACAACAATGCATAAAACCATAAAAACCTACATATTCATCATACACCATCAGAATCGTCATCTACACATTCAATCAGTCTACGTCATTATTATCATCATCGCTGTATGACCATCATCAACATTATCTCCAATCATCATCATCATCATCATTATCATCATATGAACGTAGGTAATTACATCTTTTTATAACAAACCCCAGTATTTACCCACCACTCCAGTACATACAAAGATCTCCTTAATTGAAGACATAACATCACTCTTTGCTCACAACACTCATTTGCTGTCATGCCTTGCAAGCTATCATTACAACTTGGTCATTCTAGCTTATGTTATCTTTTTATTTCTTATTGTCTTATCACTACACTATCCTTTCGTCTTAAGATTTTTTACATTGTTTTACGCTAGTCTATCATACTATACTAACACTGATCATGAATACCACCGTTTCAATGATAAATGCTGAATTCTGAGGGCCAGACATTTGTTATTTGATTAATTACATTACCAATGCAATGGCTATATGCCAGCTTTGAAGCTTTACAGTTCAATATCATCTATCTGGATGGCATTGAATTTTCACCATAACCATACTTTATGTACCATGAATTTTACCTGCACTGGTTATTTTTAGTGGTTATCTAAAATAAGACCCTTTGTTCATAGCTCTTTCTGAGATTATTTACTTAATCTTTTGATCACTCCCCAAAGTAGTATTTATCATTGAATATTGTTAATTCTCTAGACGCCAAACAAAAAGATATGATAACCTTTGTATGTTTGGTGTGACTGCAATGAAAACAAAAATAGCTAATGGATTTCAACGCAAATTTGTAGACATTCCTGCTGGTTAATACATCAAAGCAAACTGAAAAGGAAGTTGATTATTAATTACTACCATAGTATGCTGTTTGGAATATTTTGTTTTGAAAAACAAAATACCTTTTATCTGAACTCTGTTCTATTTTGTCATAATATAATTTCTTCCAAATATCCTGACACCAACGTAGCATAGGAAGGGGCAACTTTTATACCAATTGTTGTATCCTTACTTGGCTTCTGATGGCTACAATTGGTATTAAAAGTGTTTCTTTCTCTCTTCAATCCATTCTTTACAGCCTTGATAATTAAATCATCAAGTAATTTTGTGTAAAATTAACCATTTTAAAAACTACTTTATAATCAAATATCACTTCCCTAGGTAAACAAGATACAATGTGGAAGTTTTACGATGGGTGTTTAAAATAGCGGAGGTTCAACCATTAATGACACAATTTAAATAAGTTCAAACCTCCTGAAGAACCCCAATAAGAGGGACAGTACTAGCGAGATTAGGTCTTTAGTGATTTGATTTGACCTATTGTGTAGGTATAAAAATTAACGGTGTTTCAGGACTTGTGAAAACGACCTTGATGAATCCATCAATTATGTTTATAAATATAGTGATGAGTTTCATGCATTAAATTTATTGAACACGTCTAACCTACTCTAAATACTGCAAATTCAATGATAGATGCTGAATCCTGACGGCCAGACATTGTTTTGAGAGATGTTAATTGGTGAAGACCTGAAGGAGTTATGTCAACAAAATTTATCTTCCAAATTCACTGTACCCTCGTGTGACGCTTACCATTTTTGAACCTGGTCTAAAACTTCTATTTTTTCGGTGGTCTTATGATTGAAATTATTTACCTTTCTGTATTTTATCTTCATCAACCTGAATCTTATCATATGTTGTAAGTTTATCTGTCAAAACCTTAGACGAAAATTGTGATATTTTAGCTCTCTTTTACCAAATTAACAGTGTCGTATAAAAAACCGAGTTTGGGATAAAGCGGTTTTCTAACAAGAACAAAAAACAAAACAAATAAGAATCAATGTGCTCACCTTAAAAGGTTCAAGACTGAGTTGATATCTAAAGACTTGCTATAATATCAGGATGACAGTTCCTCTTGGATAAGTAAGAAGTTTCTTCCTCAGTTGGTTAAATATTGAAAAACTAGTGATAAAATAATTCCATCCATTACGTGGCTATGCTCAGACACTGTTATTGGTCTAGTGATAAACCACTGCTCGAGCATTACAATAGGTGGTGATATCACGTGGTAGTTTTCAGTGATATTATTGGTCAACTGTCAGAGGACATTATTGAGATTGCTCAGCATTTAAATAACGACCTTTATATTAACATATAATATGGTTGGCAGTGTTGAGTATTTTGTAATACAATACAATGTAACCTCTTTAGGTTAAGAAAGACCTTCTGTATTTGACAGGGTTAATTGACATTTTTAAATACCGCACTCGGGGTTTTCTAATAATGCATTGGAAGATGACAAGTCCATAGCATTGTCGAGCATTGTATGCTATAGAAAACGCTATACTGTATCCATGAAAGGTGAAAATACTTACCAAATCAGTTATCGAAAAGCGTGTGTTACTATAACAGATGTCGTCCAATGCGGCAGCTATAAAATTTATGATGTCACGAAATGTCAAACATTCCGGGTAAAATATCAGTTGAAATCTCCAAGAACGTGCTTGAAGAAATGACTGGTTCTTGACCTTTGAAACAAAGAAGGCATTGTTGGACTCAAATAAAATATGCTGATGTAACAAATATATCACTGATTATAGGGGAATGTAAGGTAGGCTTATCGGAAATACTGTATGAATTAATCATGGAATATAATGGACCATCAACGGATTGACAATGACACCCATGGCTTACAGCAGGGAAGTAAAGCGAAAAGTTTTTGTTTGTAGGAGAATAATTATCTTTTAATTTGCCGCTAATTAGGGCCTGGCTATTTGGCAATCAACTTACGGACAGTGATCATCCAGAATAAACGGTTCCTGATAGAATGAACAGGAATTCGTCTCTCAGTTAATATTAGTGTATGGGATTAAGCAGAAACAAACTACCTTCATCTTCGCAAACTGGTAATTAGAGGTAGCAACAAATTGATTGGCTTGTTTGATGTTGACCAGAACAGCCATGCACATCCAAGCTAAATCGGGACATGGGGTTACATGTACGTGGACATGCGGGATAAATACGGCACCGCACGGTATGATAGGACAGAGCGGGTAAGATTGAGACAGAACAATAGAGGAGGGTATTGTCTGAGCCAGCAGAAGAAATAGGACTTAGATGCTAGGGAGAGAGTCTATGCCTTACATACTAGAAAGATATGAGTTTGATACAGCTTACCTTACTTAGATGGAAGATTTGAGACACAACGCAAATTTAGATGTTGTGACCACCTGAACATGTATGTACTTGCAATTTGACTATGATTTAAAAAGTCCCTGCAGGTAGGGCGTAAGAAGTGTACCTGCTGTCCCCTGGCCGATACATACCAAAGTAGTTTTTACTCCTGCTTAACGCTCAGCAGTTTAGGGAGTGGGACGACTGGTTCGCCCGTCTTCAGTATAATGTGCACGGATGGGGTGTCCTGTTGGTCGTCTTCGGAAGTATGTTTCAGTGAGATAGCACTATAAAATTGGCATCAGTTCCGTGCTTTCACAAGGAGAAAAACACGAACATATCGCAGCCTCCCAAAACATACGCATACACTACACGCATGCATCTTGCACACAGGGGAGGCCGTCCTGAAAAGACTAAAGCTTTTGATAGGAGGTTAAACAATACTAAACCAAAACCAAACCTTAGAATGAATATGGCTGTTACCAACTATTACGTGTGTTTACGGCTATTGTGTCACACTTTCGCTTCTTAGTGGTTTGAAAACTGCTGCGGTGCGTTGAATACAGAAATAGGTTCTGATTAACCACTGATCAATGAACACGTCGGTTTATCACGTGGTTATGTTTAAAGGCTGTTATTTGTAACGTACTGTTTGAGTAGCACAATCTGGGGATATATCCCGTGATGGTTTCCATTGATATAACTTGTTAGCTGTTAGAGGAAAAAGTATTTTGGCCAAGATTTTTTTTACTTTCTTGTGAAAATAAACGAAACCTGTTATACCCTTAAATAGACATCGTATCATCCATCAACGAGCGTTCAGAAGTCCCGTAATCTAGACATAGGCAATCAAAGGCGATCGCTCCTTACTGGTGATAATTTCATTGAGTTGACCAGTCACGTGACACTAGTGACGTCATAGTGTTAGGTTTTGGTGATTAGTCCGTATAATAGTAGCTAGGGTTCAGGATGGTTTCAATTGACATGTCTGACAGTATGAGTTTCGGCATGAACTACATACTTAATACAGTTCTATACTAATTGAAGCCGAAGACAGGACGAAGACAAATCATTATTTACGTTAAAATTGACATCGGATGACGATTCTATATTCTTCCTACTTAAAACACCGCGTAACTTTTCATTTTAACACCAGCGTCTAAAAGTGAAAGTTTCACCAAACAACTTTTGCATCTGAGATTGATGTAGTTTTAAGCACGTTCATCGAACGTATATGCCTTCATTCAATTTGGCTTTGTCATAATCTCGAACGTAGATTATATGAAAAATAAAAACACCGGGCAGTATAGTTAAATTGTATATGTAGATGTGTACGTGACCAACCAATTTATGTCTAGTGCCAATTAAACTGTCACTCTCACGACCAAATGTGAATAACATGGCACTTAATGTTTGTTTCATTAAATTTTACTTAAGATGTCGGCTGAAATACAAAAATGAAAATTGCCCTTCACTTAAAATCATTAAGATGAAGTCCACTGGTGTGTAATAAACAAATACTATTTTTGTCCTTTCAAAAGTGTAATTTTTTGGGCACCAATTGCCTACTCCTTTCAACACCGATTAAAGTCAGGTTGTACAACATCTTTACAAATAAGTAAACAGCTTCCTCACTCGTCTTTAAGCTGTGACTGGAAGTGATTATTCAAATATCAAGCACAAACAATTTGTAATCTTATGTTTTTGTTACAGAAAAGAAACAGGTTACCAAATTTGAGACCGAAGGTAACCAAATATCTACTTATGGCTAGCTTTATGGCCAGGGTCAAAAGATAAGAAATGTAGAGGTCAAATCTCCGAATGGTAGAGGGTAAGGATAAAATATATGAAATATAGAGTTGAACTTTCCTAAGAGTTAATGGCCAGGATTTAAAAGATTTAAAAGATAACAAATGTAGAAATTAACTCTTTGAGGCTTTAGTGGGTAGGATCAAAATATATAGGATATAGAGGCCAACTCTCATGAGGCAGCATCAACTCTCCTGGATTTTGAAGGGCAGAATTAAAAGATCTGAAACATTGAAAGACTATTCAATGCCCAAGGCGTTTAGGATAGGGATATTACACCCGAGGGGTTTTCAAAGAGCCGGTTTCCAAAACGGCCCTTTCTCTGATTCAAATTTCCTGTTGGTGGTGCATTGCCCATGCCGTTGTGGTCACAAATCTATAAAGTATAAAGATTT
>JAULCA010309904.1:0-25697 GCA_032360845.1 Crassadoma gigantea
TTGGCTCTCCAGTTATATTATCAATTTTGTTCTCCAGTCATGTAATCAAATTGGTTCTCATCATGTTATCAAATTGGCTCTCCAGTCATGTTATCAAATTGGTTCTCTAGCCATATTATCGTATTCGTTCTCCAGTCATATTATCAAATTGGCTCTCCAGTTATATTATCAAATTGGTTCTCCAGTCATGTAATCAAATTGGTTCTCCAATCATGTTATCAAATTGGTTCTCCAGTCATGTTATCAAATTCGTTCTCAAGTCATGTTATCAAATTCGTTCTCGTCATGTTATCAAATTGGTTCTCCAGTCATGTTATCGAATTCGTTCTCATCATGTTATCAAATTGGTTCTCAAGTCATATTATCGAATAGGCTCTCCAGTCATGTAATCAAATTGGTTCTCCAATCATGTTATCAAATTGGTTCTCCAGTCATGTTATCATTGGCCCTCCAGTCATGTTATCAAATTGGTTCTCCAATCATGTTATCAAATTGGTTCTCCAATCATGTTATCAAATTGGTTCTCCAGTCATATTATCAAATTCGTTCTCTAGTCATGTTATCAAATTGGCCCTCTAGTCATGTTATCAAATTGGTTCTCCAGTCATGTTATCGAAATTGCTCTTCAGTCATGTTATCATTGGCCCTCTAGTCATGTTATCAAATTGGTTCTCCAATCATGTTATCAAATTGGTTCTCCAATCATGTAATCAAATTGGTTCTCCAGTCATGTTATCATTGGTTCTCCTCATGTTATCAAATTGGTTCTCCTTATGTTATCAAATTGGTTCTCCAGTCATATTATCAAATTGGTTCTCCAGTCATATTATCAAATTGGCCCTCTAGTCATGTTATCAAATTGGTTCTCGTCATGTTATCAAATTGGTTCTCCAGTCATGTTATCAAATTGGCTCTCCAGTCATGTTTTCATTGGTTCTTCAGTCATGTTATCATTAGCTCCCCAGTCATGTTATCAAATTGGTTCTCCAGTCTTTTTATCAAATTGGCTCTCCAGTCATGTTATCATATTGAAACATTGGTGTTGTTATTCAAATGCAGATTACAGAATCAACAAAGATTGTGAAGTAACTCTGAGGTGTCAAATTCCATGAAACATATAGCTGTGATGTGTTTATTTGATTTGTAGGTCGACTGTCTAATGCTAGTACATCGTCCAGCAGAATGAGTGGAGCCACGTCACAGATGTCCAGGGCCAGTAAGCCAGAATGGGCAGTGAAGGGGCGCAAGGCATTCAAACCTTGACCCGTCACAGTATTGTCAGGTATGGTTGTGGAATATTAAAGTTTTTTCATAATTATGTTGTATATCAACTGACTATATATAGAAATACAAAAAAATGTACACTTAGAAAAACCTTACAAGTGATGTTAAAGTTCTTACTTATGTTATTTGATGATTACTTTCAAAGTTTGTAATAAATGTGGCAATTCTTATCCAAAGGTGGTATTTACAACTACATGTTTTGTTCTTCAGGTATCTGAGTAGCATGGTTTAGTCAAAAGGAAGGCTGGATTCACACTGAAAAGCCTCTCTGGTGTCACAAGTACCTCATAGATAGTTATGCAGCTGGAATCTCAATGTGTGGAAACACCATTGGTTGTATGGCAATAAACATTTCCACAGTTAAATTTTATGTTAACTTTAATGTTTTGGAGGAGCTGAAAACCACTTTTCTATTTCATCTTTGACACTGATCATGTATGCAATAAGTAATAATCAAACATGTAATACTGAAAAAACATCCAGTTTTCTTAGAAACTTTAAAGGAGCCTTGTTCCACTGTAGGCACAACACTTAAGAATTCCCTAGAAGCTTGTCTTATATACTGTTACCTCCCCTTAATTTTGTTTTTGATATTACTATAGTCGATCTCAACCATCAAGTAGCACCTGACCTGGGTAGTGGGATCACATTGTGATAGAAGGTCCTGAGACCAAATTCTGGTCTGATTTGTGGCATTCTTACTTGCAAAAGAGATACAGTTGCTATATTTGATCTGTATTTATATGAAAGTTCCAGAAAGTTTGTATTTTTTCCGAAATGATTTATTAAAGCTTTTGTCATGCAGGTAAAACAGTTTCCAGTTATTAGTAACAGTTTTTCACAGTGGTACAGGGATCCTTTAGGGATGCAATTTAGTTTTCATGATTTACATTGATAGATAAACAAATATTTAACAAATCTTTAAAATATCTGTTCATACCTAAACTATTTATTTGGTGAGAAGACTTGTTGTTTGATTTCAGTAGGTTAAACACCTGTCTACAGTTTACATATAACTTATCTGTTGTTAAATATATTCAATAAAAACAAATGATGATCATAATTTTTTAATCTTAAATATGGTGGAAGATTCTGTTAGAAAGCAGTTTAACCAACTCAGTTTCTAAATATATCTTGGTCACGCTGGGTTTTTCAGTAACAAATTAAAGTAGGAAAATAGTTGTACAAGAGATGTGAAATCAGTTTCTTTAGAATAAAAAGTGTCAGTTGTACCAGATCTGAACTTCAAAGGTGAGCTTTTATCACTGATAAGAATAAAAGTTGTAAAAGATCTGAATTTCACAAGTGATCATAGCACTTGTGACATCACGTTCATCTTTCATTCCAATTTATATGGTGAATTTCTGATAATTTTGCTACTGCTAGAATATACTGACCACATACTATAAATGTTGCTAAATTCCGTCCATATTTGTAAGTTTATAGGAGACAGAGTTATCAAGCTTTTTAAATTTATTGCAGGGGATTTTATTTACTTATTAAGATTTATAGCTCAAATCAAATATCATCAGCATGTCATTCATAGGATGAGAGTGTTTGAAAGATTTAAATGTTTAATGTCAACATGCACTGTTCATGCAGTTTAGAGTTAGTGACTATTATACTTCTTAATGTTTGGAGTGTGTCAAAATGAAATACACTTTATGTACAAAGATTGTAAGTTGTATATTTTTATATTTGTAGCGATCAATATTTTGTTTGTTTTTGACAATGTTGTGGCCTTCTGGTGGAGAAAGCATGATGAAAGATGTTCTTTATAATTCTAGCTCAGTGTGCTTACAAAGGATTATCTCCCCTTACCTGTGCATTTTGCTATGCAAAATCTATCCTTTTGTATTTCTTGATATTTTGAATATCACATCTAGCATGACAAAATCAAACTTTGTCTTATTCTTGATATTTGTTCACTTATTTCTGAAGGAAAGATAATATTCTATACTTTTTTTTCACTGCCATATGATTTGAGAAGTGATGAAATATAGGGAGTAGATGAGAATTGTGAATGAAGTGTCTCCTATTTATTGAAAGCATAGATGGGAAGTGTGAGGGTCTGAAACAAAGAATAGAAGAGAGGTATAATTGTCCTATTACAAGGGGTGAAAGAGACGTATGAATGCCTTCCTTTGATGTACTGATGTTGGAGAGTGATGACCAACAAGACTTCTGGTATTGTTTTACACAAGTTTGCTATGTTGTACAGTATTACATTATAATTTATTCAGACTGTCACTGACCCAGTACTTACTAATAAGGAATTGTTGAAAACTATAAAAGCTCCCCTATAATTGTAACAACCAACCTTAACTTTCGTGAAGATTTCAAAAACACTTCAAAATGAATCATGTTCGGCACACCAGATATTTATTTTTCAGTTGTGCCCTTTTCTCCCCAAAGTTATGCTGAGATAATTACAGTTATAAATCAGGTCTCTGGAACCAGTTTTGTTTATACCTTTTTGGAGAAATTTATAAGGTTTGTGCTGAATTATAAACGGCCAACATAAAAAAAATTGGATGGCCTCTGATTGTTTGTGGGGAGTAATACATAAGGGGTAGTTTATGAGGAAGGCCAGCTTTTAATCTCCAGGATTCAAGATTGCAGTTGCGTTTTCTAATTGGCTGAGGAATTAAGGTTATACCTTAAGTTCTATTGAGTCAATTTTATTGTTCCTTTGTGAGAGCAGTATAAAAGGCATACATATGTATCTTATGTTGGACAACTGACTTTAAAGCTTTGAGATTAAAGATGGCTGCCTTGGCCTCTGTTTGGATGATACAAACCTTCAAGTTGAGCTTTCTTGAGACCATTAAAATATCACGTTTGGTGATGCTTTATTTTTGGCTTTTGAGACATTGGTTATAGTTTCTCTTTAGAACTAAACATATGTGGACAACAGCTCTACAGACCTCTGGAATTCTGCACTCATTGTTACCACTAAAGATGCATTACACAAGATATTTTATGTTTGACCAGTTTCGTTGATGATTAGAATATATAAGTAAGCGTTTGACTTGCAATTCTTTTTCTAATTGCCCCTCTATGCCTTAAATGACCTGGATAGTGAGGAAACATAGATAAAATATTATTGGATTCTTGAAAATATTTAATTTGTTAAACTGGTAAAATTTGCTCATTTTTTTCGTTATCTGACATGAAAATTGGAAACTGCAAGAGGATTTTGCTGACAATTACAAGTTTAAAACATAGTATCACATTGGAACTCTGTAAAATTCTTATTTTCCCTATTATATTCTCATTGTGGTTCACTTTGTGACAGTTCCTGGCCAGTGAATGTCGGGCATTTTTAACGGAAGTATAACGAAATATTTTATGTATATTGTAAGTGATGAAATATAACTAAAAGTAGTTACAGAATAATACTAAAAGCTTAAATGGTTGACCTGATTCTGTTACCTTTGACTACGCTTTATAAGTGTTGTTCGAGCACTCTATCACAGATATGAATTAATTTATTTGTTGAATGTTTGAAATGTTCCTTAATTGTACATAGTGTAAATGTGAGCATCGCCTTTGTTATCAATAAATCTCATGATGCTGAAATGTTGTTTGTTGGTTTTGGCTAGGACCACCTGATAGCTTGCAGTTCATTACATGTACTTGGTAACATCCAAGTGTCTCACATTCATTTGGAAAGATAGATTGGTCATAATCTTTAGATTGGCTGCCTCTTATTAATACAATATCAAATTAAAGTACAGAAATATAACTAATACATCAAATATTTTTATTTTTAACATTTAACGTTGGATACTATAGACAGTTACCTTTCTTAAATGTCGTTTTATTTCGTTTTAGAATATTGTATAGTATAGGTCTTACATATATTAGGAATTGGGCAACTATTAAAGCCCTCTCCCTATATTGATAATAAGTATTGATATGGAAGATATGGATCACATTAATCTGGAGTAGTTATTTTGTGTGTAAAATGACAACCAGTTGTCATAGCTATAGCCATAATATAATGCAAGGGTGGCTAGAACTATCGGTCATGTTGTCATACTTGAAGTAACTGCAAGAACGGTCATGTTGGCAGCATTCCTGACAGTTGACAAGGAGACCCAGACCTGTAACAGTATTTGTAGGAGTACTAGTAAATAGAAATATCAACATAACACACACTCCGGTAACTGCAACTTTAATATTTGGTACTAGATTAGGTATGCCAGACATGAATCACAAGGCATCATACTGCTAAGGACCAAAAAGTTGGAAATCACAATTGTCTTAACTGCTAGATGTTGAACCATAGGAGCATGTGCGTAAAACCCGTTGATTAAGGCATTTAAACATTGAGAGCAGTCCTGGTTAATTAAATAATCTGTAAAGTGTGTGTATTAACTGTGTCACTTCTCAAGAGAGATACCTGTGGCCATCAGGGTTACACCCAACTCGGAGGCGCAAAACTTCGTCGTTAGTATCGGTAATGGATTTCTGAGTCGATTACAGAATAGTTATACTCGAGTTTAAATCAAGTCGTTAACATCCTTACACGAGACTGAATTCTCAGTGGAAAAGCTACAATTTGTGTTTTGTTATTTAGAGAGGACAGCGAATCAAGAAGTGATCACGATCTCATTGTCTTCAACAGAATAACCGCACATACAGACAGGGGTACTATTTCAAATAACTGTCATAAATAATTCGTTGCTTAATTTTTCTATCATGATATTAGAAATTGAGAAGCCATATCAGGACTTAAAAATCATACATGAGAGGAGCATTTCTTGTTAAAAATCTGACAAAATTAATATTTTCGTGCAAATGTTCTTTGACATATTCGATCCCGCGTTAAACCTATGATGATAGATGCTGTTTAAAGGTGTATTGACTGCAGGACGTTACGTATACACTCTTGGTGGACTCAGTTTGTCCAAAAGGTATTCGCAAATTCTGAAATAAGGGGTATAAATGTAGTACAGAACGTGATATAATATAATTTCTGTCAGTTCTGTATTTGAACACTGAAAAAAACACGTACTTAATAGCTCCTATTGTTTAACAAATTAGCCGGGGATAAACACACCCTTGTATGTAAGTGTTCATGATTAGCGTTATTAATTGCCCAATCGTTAAGTAACAAGTGAGTCTCGGAGTCAACGCACCACGAAGAAGAAAGTTTCTGCTGTAATAATTCAGTGAAACCACAAAGAGAAAAGATGTACCAGCAACGTTGTCTTTAACACGCTCACAAAAACGGATTACATATGTGTCTAGTCATTTAACCGACTAGGGGAAATATAAACGAACTTTCAGCTTACTTATCAGAGATTAAATATACATGTTTTGTTCGGAATTGCATAACGTAAAGGATTTGTAATGACTCTTATTTACGTAATTCTGTCACTTTATTCATTCATTATTTTTTCGTTTCAACTACTAGATGTTGTCTCCCTTTGGATATATTCAGCTGTAAAGTTGTTATCGCCCTTTGTATATCTATAACGCTTTAACGTTGTTATCGCCCTTTGCATATATAAAGCTGTTAAGTTGTTGTTACCCTTTGTATATATATAAAGCTGTTAAGTGTTTGCCCTTAGGATATATAAAGCTGTAAAGTGTTTGCCCTTTGTATATATAAAGCTGTTAAGTTGTTATCGCCCTTTGTATATACAAGGCTGTAAAGTTGTTGTCGTCCTTTTTATATATAAAGCTGTTGCCCTTTGTATATATAAAGCTGTTAAGTTGTTATCGCCCTTTGTATATATAAGGCTGTGAAGTTGTTGCCCTTTATATATATAAAGCTTTTAAGTTGTAATCGCCCTTTGTATATATAAAGCTGTAAAGTTGTTATCGCCCTTTGTATATATAAGGCTGTAAAGTTGTTGTCGTCCTTCGTATATATAAAGCTGTGAAGTTGTTGCCCTTCGTATATATAAAGCTGTAAAGTTGTTATCGCCCTTTGTATATATAAGGCTGTGAAGTTGTTGCCCTTTGTATATATAAATCTTTTAAGTTGTTATCGCCCTTTGTATATATAAAGCTGTAAAGTTGTTATCGCCCTTTGTATATATAAGGCTGTAAAGTTGTTGTTGCCCTTTGTATATATAAAGCTGTAAAGTTGTTGCCCTTCGTATATATAAGGCTGAAAAGTTGTTGTCGTCCTTTGTATATATAAAGCTGTAAAGTTGTTGTTGCCCTTTGTATATATAAAGCTTTTAAGTTGTTATCGTCCTTTGTATATATAAGGCTGTTTAGTTGTTGCCCTTTGTATATATAAAGCTGTGAAGTTGTTGCCATTTGTATATATAAAGCTGTGAAGTTGTTGCCATTTGTATATATAAGGCTGTAAAGTTGTTGCCCTTTGTATATATAAAGCTGTGAAGTTGTTGCCTTTTGTATATAAAAAGCTGTAAAGTTGTTATCTCCCTTTGTATATATAACGCTGTAAAGTTGTTATTGTCCTTTGTATATATAAAGCTGTAAAGTTGTTATCGCCCTTTGTACATATAAGGCTGTACAGTGTTGTCGTCCTTTGTATATATAAAGCTGTAAAGTTGTTGCCCTTTGTATATATATAGCTGTAAAATTGTTATCGTCCTTTATATATATAACGCTGTAAAGTTGTTATCGTCCTTTGTATATATAAAGCTGTAAAGCTGTTATCGCCCTTTGTATATATAAGGCTGTACAGTGTTGTCGTCCTTTGTATATATAAAGCTGTGAAGTTGTTGCCATTTGTATATATAACGCTGTGAAGTTGATATCGTCCTTTGTATATATAAAGCTGTAAAGTTTTTATCGCCCTTTGTATATATAAGGCTGTACAGTGTTGTCGTCCTTTGTAGATATAAAGCTGTAAAGTTGTTGCCCTTTGTATATATAAAGCTGTGAAGTTGTTGTTGACCTTTGTATATATAAATCTTTTAAGTTGTTATCGTCCTTTGTATATATAAGGCTGTTAAGTTGTGGCCCTTTGTATATATAAAGCTGTGAAGTTGTTGCCCTTTGTATATATAAGGCTTTTAAGTTGTTGTCCTTTGTATATTTAAAGCTGTAAAGTTTTAACGTTGACATCAGATACTTGAAGCGCTCCTGGCTTATGTTAACATCCTGTTCATTTACCGTTACCCTAACGATGGAGAGTTTTGTTGTCTCTTTCCCTCACCAGCATTCATTATTGAGTAAAAATACTTTCTAATCTATTGTTATCATCGTACAAAAATGATCAATTTCACGACTGGCTCCCATTATTTAATTTTCAACATCATTTTACAATTTGTGATATATGAAAGATAAATTAGGTTTAAAGTCATGCACATGCCGGACGTTGAATTCTCCAGGAACTCCCATGAATGGGAATGAAAGAGACAACAATAACATCAGCACTTGATCGTGGCCCAGAAATGGACAAGTAAGAGACAGCAACCTATGTTTCGGTATTCATGAAACCGTTCTCATACTCAAGCAGGCATTCTGTGCTCAAACCAACTTTCTTCTGACCGGCTTAAATCATGTCAAACAATCAAAAAGTAAAATTTAAACATTGAAACCGTATTTGGCTCTTAGTCTCTTTAATGTTTTTTTTTCCAAATGATTGACAAAATAAGATTTTATTATTAGCTTATAATGGGGACAAGAAATTCGGCGTGAGCACAGAATCCATGTTTGAGCACAGAATCCATGTTTGAGCACGAGAACGGGTTCATGAATACGGGCCCACTTAATTTGGATCTAGAAATGGGAATGAGAGAGAAAACAATGAAGAAGGCAACATCCTTTCATTCGGGTACAATATAAACGTCACAACTTTAAGACTAGTAGCAGTAGACACGAAGCTACTTAAACAGTCACAGATCATAGCAGGTTCTTGTATTATACATCCTTTGTAACAAAATAAGGGTTTTATAAAACAATCGTGTATCTTTGAAAACATTTTAATTTAAAAATAGAAAATACATTACATAGACACTTTCTTCATCAGAATAAAACACTTCATAATTAATATATGTTGATTTACGATACATCACTTCTCCAGTTTTGTTTTGAGCGTCGAAATGATAGAATCATACTGCGTTAAACCTTCCCACACCTTCACGTGCATCGAACAATATATTTGTCCAGGTAAAAATTACACAACTCGGAGAAAGCTTTTACACCAGGTCTCCTGTCAATATATAGAATTTGTTCATATTTCATGTGTTGAGAACAGTGTGAATCATGACCATTTGTCAAACTGTTTGTTGGAAATTTACTTGCTTTTGTCTGAAAATTCAATTTACACTTCATATGAGCATATAACAAAGAAGAAAATGATACCAAGAAAGCACGTGGGTATAATTTTGAAGTATGCTTGTAAATGACAATTACCGAGAAACGGGAAACTTTACCTTGTTTTACTTTATTTTTTAACCCTTTTTTACATATATTTCCAATATAAGTGCATGGTATAGTTCTGGTCGTTTAAAACATTGCTATACAGTTCTTGATAATCGTCATTACATAGATACTTCAAAAGTGCATTAGGTAACTATTTCATTGATTTTTGTCAAACAATTCCATCAATGGCTATAGTTTGCATTTTTCTCTATATGCTTGATAACCAAATGTTTTCCGTCATTATCTTTTTAGGGGGTTATTGTAAGCCAACAATGCATTTCCTACACTGATATGAGCCCGCGGATGAAACATCTCAAGGTAAGCCTTCCTAACAAACATAATATATATTCCATTTAGCTCAAGAAGCACAAACATTAAAACTTATAGTAAGAAAGTATTAAGTCAAACTATACAACTAATTGTTATTTGTGTTTTCCCTTAATGTAGATGGCTGATAACGGTATTTTAAAAAAACACAGCTCATGTTCTTATATGGATATAGACGATGACTTAATGTCTTGAAAGTGCGTTTTTCGGTAAGTATAAAAATTTGATTAAAACGAAATAAATCCGCCAGCATATTACTTTAAAACGTACATGTTTTCTTAAGGTTTACGTGTTTGTATACTCGGTATACATTTTGTATAGGAATACTGTATCATAGAAAGACAGATTAAGACTGGACATCTGTTCCTTTGGACATTACGGTCGAATAAATGTTACACTGTAACATTTGGAAGTTCGATTTTAGTTGGAATCTCATTTCCTACAACACACGTTGCTAACTGGATTGTGTGACGACACATGGCTTGTCATGCCAACACATCACACGTTGAGCTCGAGTATAATTCCAGCCATCCCTTTAGACCAGCTTATAAGGCATTGTTGTACTGAGGCCAACTCACAGCTGGTACCATGGAGCCACGTCGGGAGAAAATACAACACTTCCCTAACATAATTTCCTTAATGTATTTTCACCTAAATATAAATCATCGAATTTGGGGTAAATGCAATCTACTCGTGTATGTCCCGCACATATGGCGAGGTGTGAATGGGTAGAACTTTTTCTATCATTCACAAAGTCACACAGGCGAGAGACGACGTGTTCATTCATGCATCAAGCCAAGCCGGCTGTGACTGACCCCTTTCGTATTATGATTAACTCCATTCAAGAGCGTTGGTTAGGTTTCCTCCCAGACGTCATGTTTTAACACGAAACATCTTAAATATGCACATTTTATTTTACAAGGAATGTACGAAATAACACATGAAAGTCCAATATCTCCTAGATATGTGGGTACCTTCTCGTAATAGCCAATTGAAAGCTCGACGCATTGGACAATGTGTAATTAACAATTCTAAAAAAATATATTTTAAAATAAGAACATATGATATATGAAATAGTTATTGAATGATATCCCATGGACCCCTCTTCGGTGTAAAATGTAGTTATACTATCGTATGATTAGTAAGCTGGGAGTGATGGAAAAAAGCTACATAACTATGTACAGATAGAACCTGTTATTTTTGCTGTATTAGTCTATATAAAGTGTTCTATTAGAATACTTTGCTATCAGTCTGCAGTGATGATGGCGTATTACAAAACGTGTTTCTATATTAATGTGAAGTATATATCGTCTGAAGAAGAACAGGGTTAATTGATAGAGCACATTTTGGCTCTTTGGCAATTGTATCCATTTTTGGACACATGCGAGCATGCATTGTTGTTCAAAGCAAACACTATTGTTTTAATTACGTTTTTTTTCTTTGCAAATTAATTGTGGTATTTTATTGGCGTGGTTATTTCTTTAACGTCACGTTTATAAAGTGGTAGATATAGTCACGAAATATTTCATAAATGTTTTAACCATTTGTTATTATAATGCCTTAAGTCGTCTGTGAGAGCACCACGTTGCCATGATCTCGTCTTATTGGATTGAGTACCAACTGTTCCACATTTATTATTAAATAATTTGAAAACATGATGTTTCGTTGAAAATGTTTATTGATTTATAATGCAATACGATTATAAAAATAATGCGATTGAATAAATAAAATACCTAACACTGGACGACTATGACGGTTTATGAAGTGAGCTTTACTGTGGCATGATTTTTTTTTATACCAGTATGTTTTCCGAGAAGAAAATTGAGCAACGGCAAGCTGGAGTCAGTAGAGATATTTAAACAACTCTTGACTTCGTACGCTGTACTTCAAAGGAATAAGTGTTTGTCAAAAACATACTTTGAATAAATTACATGGTCGGGGTTGGAGGTCTCCGTCTGCCGGGTGGGCGTATCCTAACTCAGGATATTAAGTCTTTTGAACTCTTACTTCGCATGACGCATTAAATGTGCTTTTAGGATTAAGTCCGCTGACCCAGATTGAATTTATATTTTCTGCCTCCAGACGTTTGGAAGTTAATTTTCGATGAATTTGTTTTCATTTTCATATCAAAGTTACCTTGACGACATCATTCCAGCTTTGAAAATGTCAATATGAAAATGAAATACATATATAAAAAAGGGTTTACTTTAAGTAAAATTTTATCTCTATGGCTGATGTTCATGCAGTTTAACAGTTTTATTAAATATGCTGTATATCTTTCAGCACAAGTCTAGTTCATTCAAGTTCAGTGCTAGAGATGTCTCTAATTAGAGCATAAATATATGTCACCACTGGCTTGGTACATAAAACGTCATGTAGAGTGCGTAAACATATTTATAACAGGTACATAATCGGTTATATTTTTTAAATCGAACATTTTCCTTTAATACATAACGGATGCAATAGAATTATATTACGTTTTGTAAACAAACAAAACAATCAAGGTTGAATGTCCTGGCAACAGCTAGGGTCATTTGGAAGCATGTATAAACAAAAACTCAAAATTTATGAAACGACAGGCAAATATTAACAGAAGGGAAATGATTACACAGCAACCACTGGGAAAGTACCAGGGCAATGAGACCAATTCCTTCGGCCACAGCATCCCTGTAATATAGGTTGACTTTCGGTAGTACATTGTACTGATTTCGCATCAGGTATTTTGAGGTTTTCATGACCTTCTTTCAAGGTTACATGGTCAAATATGTTAAAACCTTCAAACAATGATATCCTAAGATGCATTTGGTCTAGAGTCATGATACTTTGGTATGTCATGAAGACCAGCTGTGAATCATTTTCTTTAAATCAGTAATGTGGTCAAATGTCAGCTTTAAAGTGCTAGCCAGAGTCAGAGGTAAACGAGGGTAAAAAGCTGCAAAATTAAAAGTTTGAAATTTCAAATAACAATAACTTAAGAAGCCTTTAAAAGATGTTAAAATGTCTTGTGTTCTAGTTACCAAATTTGGTCTGAAGTAACCTACATGTCAGTTTCATGTAACAAAAGAAACCGGTGAGCGATACAGACCCTCTTGCCTCTTGTGTTGGGAATATGAACGATGTGGTAAACGTTCAGTGAGTGTAAACGCTGTAATAATCTGATCATTGAGTCTTTACGCTGTGGTATAGTTTGTCCTTATGTGTAGTCCTTGAGTCTTTACGCTGTGGTATAGTTTGTCCTTGAGTCTTTACGCCGTGATAAAGTTTGTCCTTGGATCTTTACGCTGTGCTATAGTTTGTCCTTATGTGCAGTCTTTGCAACTTAACGCTGTGGTGAAGTTTGTCCTTGAGTCTTTACGCTGTGGTATAGTTTGTCCTTGAGTCTTTACGCTGTGGTATAGTTTGTCCTTGAGTTTTTACGCTGTGGTATAGTTTGTCCTTATGTGCAGTCTTTGAGTCTCTACGCTGTAATATAGTTTGTCATTGAGTATTTACGCTGTGTTATAGTTTGTCCTTAAATCCAAACGCTGTGGTATAGTTTGTCCTTGAGTCTTTACGCTGTGGTATAGTTTGTCCTTGAGTCTTTACGCTGTGGTATAGTTTGTCCTTGAGTCTTTACGCTGTTGATAGTTTGTCCTTGAGTTTTTACGCTGAAGTATAGTTTGTCTTTATGTGCAGTCCTTGAGTCTTTACGCTGTGGTATAGATTGTCCTTGAGTATTAACGCTGTGGTAAAGTTTGTCCTTGAGTCTTTACGCTGTGGTATAGATTGTCCTTATGTGCAGTCTTTGATTCTTTACGCGGTGGTATAGTTTTTCCTTGAGTCTTAAACGCTGTGGTATAGTTTTCCTTGCATCTTGACTCTGTGGTATAGTTTGTCCTTAAGTCTTAAACGCTGTGGTATAGTTTTCCTTGAATCTTGACTCTGTGGTATAGTTAGTCCTTGAGTTTTTACGCCGTGGTATAGTTTGTCATTATGTACAGTCCTTGAGTCTTAACGCTGTGGTATAGTTTGACCTTATGTGTAGTCCTTGAGTCTTTGCACTGTGGTATAGTTTGTCCTTGAGTCTTTGCACTGTGGTACAGTTTGTCCTTGAGTCTTTACACTGTGGTATAGTTTGTCCTTGAGTCTTTACGCTGTTGTATAGTTTGTCCATATGTGCAGTCCTTGAGTCCTGACACTGTAGTATAGTTGGTCCTTATATGTAGACATTTGCTATGTTTAATTGTTTGTTACCTTTATCAAGCGCCATTGGTTGTTGAGAGGACGTTTAGCTGTACAATCAATTCCACTTTGCATGTTGAAGACGTTTTGATTTGTATCTTGTATGTTAACGCTCTTGTATATTTCATCCTTGTTGGTTGAAAGTAAAATAAACTTTTCCCCAACTGTTGACGATGTTTGACATATTTTGTACTTGTATGCTGACGATGTGGTACAGTTTTTCCTTGTATGCTGACGATGTGGTACAGTTTTTCCTTGTATGCTGACGATGCGGTACATATTTCCTTGTGTGTTGACGATGTGTTTTTTTTTCCTTGTGTGTTGACGATGTGGTACAGTTCACCTTGTATGCTGACGATGTGGTACAGTTTTTCTTGTGTGTTGACGATGTGGTACAGTTTTTCCTTGTGTGTTGACGATGTGGTACAGTTCACCTTGTGTGTTGACGATGTGGTACAGTTCACCTTGTGTGTTGACGATGTGGTACAGTTTTTCCCTGTGTGTCGAAGCAGCTTTATATTTTGTTTTATATGTTAATGAAGTGCAATATTTCTTTCCTTGTACGTTGATGCCATATTCGATTGTATTCCTTTGTTACTTCCAACTCTGTTAAGTCACTTCTTTAACACGTTAATATTATCATTAAAGGTGAATTTCAGTGCCATGGGAGTAAGCTTTGTTTGGTATGTTTTGAATTCAAGAAAATTGTGTTAAATTATCCGCTTGTAACTGCCAATATTGTTACCACGCATAGGAAACTGTGTGCTTTTTTTCGACATGACTAGTAATATACCTCTGATCATTTTTTATCCTGAAAAGCTAACCATTCCTTTTGGTAATTTCTTAAAAACAAAAATAACTTTCAGGGCTAGATCGGGATTCGAACCCTTGACCACATATTGTGATACTGATGCTCTAACCGACTGGGCTACCCGGTCAAATGACTTACAATAGTAAGTCTGTGCCTCACCTATCCAAACAAAATAAAGGAGGTTACTTTATATACGAACAAACAAAGTGCAACGTATCATATGTCGAAAAACAACTTTTTTTTTAAATTTAATTTCCTATTTTCGTTAGTCTTATCTAATTAAATACACTTATGACTTTTGCTTCAAATTCCGAATTTGTCGGGAAAACATTTATTGATAGTCGACATGTTTTATTTTTCTACTTTTTTTTCCCTTTAATTGTATCAATAAATTAGATATCTGTGTACCGTGCTTGGAATTTCATCGTTGATATTTAAAAAAAAAAAAAGCATCAAATTACTTTACATATTTATTTAAAATAGTATGTTTCATAATCCAAATTAAGTTAAACCTACAATTACAATATTCTAGGACACGGATATTCGCACTTAACAAGATTTATGTACTATTTTCTTTTGAGTTAGTTTGTTAGGTTGTTTTAATTTTGGTGTCTTCTCGCTTGCATCCTTTAAAAGTATTGCCATTGTTTTTAAAAATGTTCGAGACATTTAAATACCTCTTGAATTGTGTCGGCGGGCTATTTACACACTAAAGAGCTTGCCATCCTTCACAAAACTAACTTGTGTTGTGTCTTGCTCTATGTAATAGTCATTGATGCGGAGCACGTTTGTTGAAACCTTACAAGGTCATTATATTCATATATAGAACCAAACAGATCTTATCTTAAACGACTTCCATATGTTCTTACAACTTGCTAAACTGTTTTATAGTTGTCTGTATGCACAGACATGCATTACTCATCGCAGTGTCATTCATAAAGTTGGCTTCTTTATTTCATGTAAATGTTTTAATTTTCATTACATTTGCGATTATCTAGGTATCATAAAGTCTGGTATTTTACAGCATACCCCTAGAGCTTGCTTTTATCATGCTATTTGTAGTTTATATTCTATATCCCTTTACGTCAAAATGCATTGCCTGTACAGGGGAATAAAACCAGCGAGGCAACAAAGATATGCTCAAACGAGAATGATGCGTTACTCTGTGTGCTCCGCTGATGTATGTCTCAGAAATTCAGTGTTTCTTTTGATACGTAGAGTTCTGCCTTATCGTTTTTATTGCATATGTTATACTTTCTAATATCATCAATGTACAACTGCTTAAATGTATCAGGTATTGACTTTCATTTTCGAAGGTTTGTTGACAGGTGTTGTTGATACAGTGAGAGACCATGAACAGTTTATTATTGGTACTTAATTAGTTGTGATTCACCATGTATCGTTTTATCATTGTTTTCCATTTGTTTTCATATTTCCTGTTGTTTTGTTGTAATAAAGTTTAGATTGATATTGGTGAACTTGAAATTAATATGATATATTTAATCTCATATGAATTTCTATGACTGAAACAATAAGCTATGAATCCACTATGATAACTTAATTAAAAGTAAAGAAGTGTGGTAGATTACTCGTCGATCTCGGTTATATCAATTACCATTTCGACTGTTACATTGATGATAATGTCATAGTACATAGAGGCCATTACGCGTTGTCTTAAACACTACACAGCAAACACCACGTCACGACATTGTGTGTACTACTGGATTGATGTCGTTGGGTGTCAAGGTGATACCTCATTATAAGAGCTGACCCGATCAGGAATTTGATAGTGTTCCATTATTTTGTGAAACATGATTAAGAGCACGAATTATTTCCAGCTGGCTTTATATTAATATAATAATTTATATTGTACTATCAGTGCAGATATCGATCAAGTCGATGCCAGTGCTCACAGCGTTTGTAAATGATGCTGTCCATAATCCAGTAGAGTCCAATTTGCATTAGTTTGGTGAAGAACACCTAATGAAGAAAAGCTCGCTTAAATCAATACTCACTGGGCGTTTTTTATCTTGGTATATTATAAAAATGTGACATTTGAAAGCCATACCTTTACGTGTTAAATTTTATAATATCAGTAACAATTTATAATGACACGTGTTCAGCTGGTGATCCGACTATATCAAGTCACTCTATTGATATGCATATTCAAGCATTAAACTAGTGACCCTTGTTTAATTTTCCTGCAATACGCCATTTTAAATTGACTACGATTGTAATCGCAAAGCATTCTAATACATTAATTTACATGATGACTTGCCACTTTTTATTTATATAGTACAGTGGAATTAAAGGGAACTATAGAAAAAATCAATCCACTATTAGGAAACGCCTACACCTAACCACTATTTGATAAAAAAAATATTTGTCGTTGTGTGATCAAGCGCCAAATTTATTTTCATTATTTCGAGGAAAAGAGTAAAACAAATGATCAATATATATAAAATACACATCTGTCATTTAACAAAAATTAGAAGTTCATAATGCATGTTTTGTATTGTATAGGTGGTTTTCTCCTACAGTAATATACATCACTGAAATGGACCAGGGTTAAAACAAGCGTAAATATTATGTTTACGACATAGTTCTTGTTTCTCAATTTATTACATAAAAAGGAAATATTGTATCAATAACTTGTATTTAAAAACAGGCTTCATTAAAAAAAAGTCTTCTTTTTCTTAAACACTTCAAGAAGTCTTCTCATTGAGAAATACATTTTAACCCAAGTATGCCAAAATAGTAAAGGCATTTAAATGTATAGTTTATGCAGTAAAAAATTTTGTTTATTTCTATTACCTGTTGCTATTTTGCTATGCCTCACACATTCTCAAATTGTGACAGGCAATTAGTAGCATTAAAGTAAACTTTTTATTTAACGAGAAGCACGGGCCATGCAGTATGGTATATGCATACCTATTTCTTATTAGGTGACCCAAGTTCGGGCAGGAGCATACCTGGAACATACCTGAGCTACCCCGCATTCAGCTTTAGTGATATTCAAATTTGAATCTAAAATGACTACATGGGGGCGTGCGTCACACTCATGAATGACTTTTTAAGAGTATTCTGAAAATAAATATATTCTAAACCAGTGTGTGGACAAGTCCTCATTGACAACCCGCAACCAGCATGGATACGACAAAATTAAAAGTGTATTGTGCTTTGGATGTGTGAATAGCAGCGACACGTCTAGCATACCTCACGGTGTGAGAAAACTTGATATTTTACATTCGTTCTCATGACTGGTATCGGGGGACGCTGCCGGGCCACACCAGGTACACGAGCTAGATAGGCTGAGGAAATCTCAGGTAGGTAGTAATTTCTTCTCTATGTCCCACGTTAACTTTCATTATGTTTCTATATAACTAGCTTTTGTGGTTTAAGTTATCAATAAATTTATTTTATTTCAATGTCAAACAGTTCTTTACGTTTATACATATTTTACATTAAGTATAAAATAGTACGTCATCTTACGAATTTTATCGTTATAATCATCAACGGGGTAGTTTGTTAGATTATATATATCATTTGTTATACTGCATTGAAATGCATGCATGTATTGGCCACGAATGATGTCTGGTACCTCGATGTTGTCTTTCCTTCTGTTTTGATGTCTCCATACTTGCATTTCTTAAGTTCTATTAGTTCTCCTTTTGGTCGTGTCGTTGTTACACTTGGGCTTTTATATTTGCAATACCACATAATCTCCATACAATAATGTCTTATCAAAGACATCTTAATTTATTGATAGTTAAATATATATGAATCTATATTTTTTCAAAGTTATTACTAGAAACTGCTTTACCTATATAGAACGTACCACTCGGTTACTTAAAATGTGGAGCGTGTGTCGTAGAGGTCCGGGACCCGTGAGGGAGATCATCAACTTTTCCTCTCAACACTGACCTTTGACACTTTGAAGTAGCGTATGAATTACAACATATAAACCGTTGTTGCAGTAAAGCTATATGAAGTGTCCGGTACTTCATTTTGATCACGTTATAATACATTCAATCCTGTCTGTTTTATGTTCAGGTCTGCAAATATATTGTCGATAGTATATATATGAAAATTTGATTATAATTGTCAAATGTCTGATTAAAAAAAATCAATCAGACTCCATCAAAAATCCACATGGATCGTTGTAAAGCAGGTTACTTGCTTAACGTGTTTATTAAATAATGAATTCTTGTTTAGGGTATTCAATAATCCTTTCATTGATAAATATCTTAACATTTAAAATGCATAGTGTACCACGCCTAGTGACTGTCTCGTGTCTGCCCACTCAGGTCAAATCAGTCACCTTACCAACTGATTACTACGGAATAAAAAGTGTTTCATTCAAAACAGGTTTTCTTTTTTTTATTTCATTTTGTTGGATTTATATATAGATAATCATTATTCCTGACCAGCCATAGACATGGCAATATATGTGTATGTGAAATGTGTGTTAGTAAGGGAACAGATGACCCCAAAAGCCCAGCCCACTCAAGGTGAGTCCCTAGTGTGACACACCCCACCTGGGCGGAGGTAAGTAGGATGACGGTGAGAAGAAGTGGGTGGATGTTGACACAAGTTTAACAGTTTACACAGTGCCGACCCACTTTCATAAGCCCGCCACACTAAAGTGTTCGTTGTGTACAAAACGTCTGCACAGACACAATTGTTCCATTAATAGTACCAAAAGTACCGACTAGAATACATGTAGTACTGAAAGTGTTCACAATGTTCGTGTGAGGGAGGGCTAACTTAATACTCTGTTGAGGTGGCCTACTGGTGGAGGCGGGGAAGGGTAGGTGTCTGATCTAATTACCGGTCGTAATGTATTTTGTATTCACCTTTTACATACCTGAAATATAGAACACATCTTTCACACATTTGGTGTTTTACCTGGGCACGATCAGTACAATAGGTAATTACGTCACACTTTCGCGACATAACGCCTACAGAAAAGGTAGTTAATAGGCGATGATCTTATGATCATTTCTAGCTATTCAGACTTCCATAGGAGACTTTGAACCGGTGTTACGCATGTAGGCACACTACTTGTGGATGTCGCAGAGGAGATTAATGTATTTCAGGTCAAATACCTTCAATACAACGTGAGGTAACCTACATCACTAAATCAGTCAATCACAGACGCAACCATACATTATAGTCTTCAAATGAGTTCAGCTATTTGTCTCATATTAATTAATGCAAGCTGTTACAAACCCCAACAATATGATTTCATTAATTTGGGTTAGTTAAGGGAAACAGTCAACATCAGATTATGTGAAAGATAAGGAATCTTTGATGTTAACGCAGCAATTGTACTACAAGTTTGAAACAAGTATATCAAATCAAATATCTGACAAATTATGATTCTCTTGTTTTGTATTGATGCTTCATCAGTTTCCATTGTTGTCTTTAGTAAGATAAAGTTATATTTGTGCCCTTATGCCCTGCTTTAAACTTATTCATTTTTCTTTCAAATGAGCTAATCAAAGTACAATACTTTTTTTTACATAAAATGTATTCCAATTTCAGGTTAAGTCATACTGGTTAAGAAAGAGGACGTTTGTCTGGTAAGTAATTACTTACGTATTACTCGATAATATACATTTATGTCTACCCTATATCTACTGTATACAAATACGATATCACACACGATCCACATTATGTTAACATACGCACATGAACAATTGATTTACATAATTACAGTAGTTGAAATAATATGCAGAAAGTAAGCAGCAAAATCATTTAATACGTTATTATTTGTAAACAGGATATAAAAAAACACATTCACAAATATATGCATTTTTGTAACTTTTGGGGAAGACATTCCATCGTATGTTGTTCAAGTAATGTTAATAATTAGATGCCGGTACATTTTGGACGTACCTTTTGGCTGGGTAGAAAACACTGTGTGCTATATAAACATATCTACACATGTGTGAGAGTATTTATTGAATAGGCAAGCGGCCATAATCATTTTACCAATCGATGCGTGAACCTAGTGTTCATTGAGTTGTTCACAGGTATATTTCGGTTGCCCTGCCGTCACTGCTGACACTTCCTTTTAATTCAACTAGATTTTCTATGTACCTATATTGTTGCAAATTATATACTAAGAACTGATGAGACATCAAAATGAAAGGCAAACCAACAACAAGGAGTTGAGGAGACCTCTGACCAAACTCCATCCTGAGCACTAGAATCAATAAGTATATATATCCCTCTATATAAAAATGGTCTGTACATGACCATCATTTAATTTTTAAAACACCATATCAAAGATCGGTGTGCAAATATCTCGTTAAAATAAAAATATTTATAGGAAATTGGATAATTTGATTTATTGCACTTTTCCTTATATATCATGCACAGATACATTAACCTCTTGATTTAACCCCAATATAAACACTATTGAACTTTCTTGATAATCTAACTGCATATTAAGTTCTTACTACTTTAACAACAGCTCTAAGACTTTGTTTTTTATTCTTAATGCATTGACTAAAGTTTATAACCATTGTCTAATCTTAATGCATTGACCAAAGTTTATAACCATTGTCTAATCTTACTGCATTGACTAAAGTTTATAACCGTTGTCTAGTCTTACTGCATTGACTCAAGTTTATAACCATTGTCTAGTCTTAATGCATTGAGTACAGTTTATAACCATTGTCTAGTCTTACTGCATTGACTAAACTTTATAACCATTGACTAGTCTTAATGCATTAACTTAAGTTGTCTAGTCTTAATGCATTGAGTACAGTTTATAACCATTGTCTAGTCTCAATGCATTGACTCAAGTTTATAACCATTGTCTAGTCTTAATGCATTGACTAAAGATTATAACCATTGTCTAGTCTTAATGCATTGACTAAAGTTTATAACCATTGTCTAGTCTTAATGCATTGACTAAAGTTTATAACCAATGTCTAGTCTTAATGCATTGAGTACAGTTTATAAAACATGGCCTTCTATCTCAATGCTCTGAGTTTCAAAACATTGTATTTAGTCTAATCGATAGAGTCATTTTTATTTTAAATATTGTTGACAGTCTCAATGCATTGACTAACGTTTTAAAATATTCTCCATAGTCTTAATGCAATTCTAATGTTACAAATACTTTGTGCAGATATTATGAGTATTATATAGCTCTTACACAAATGGATACAAATCATTAAGGAATAGCCAAACATTAAATTATTTTAATTGCAACGAAAAAATAGAAACCTGCGTATGCTACTTGACTGGTGGAAACAAATTCTTATACATAGGGGAAACTATGCAATTGTAAATCGTAAAGATATTTGTTCGTAGTTGTGCATGAAGTTAATATCAAGGTTTGAACTGTTTCTTAAACTAATAGTATTTAGTTGTATACTTACTTTAACAAGGTTGTGAAGGGAAGGGGTGTAGGCTGAAATATATGTATTTCTGCTGGTACACTTACAGCTAATGTGTAAAAATGATGCTTCGTTCTCACAAAATTAAATATTTCGAGGAGGAATAAAAATTAACAACAATAACAACAAAAAGATAGGTAAAATATGGTAACTTTTGGTATCATTATATAGCCTACCGCGTATATGGTGCTATGCAATTACCATTGTGTAATAAAGTGTGAAAACTTGATATAGTTTTAGTCAAAGATCATACTGCCATGGAGCAAAAGGTTTTTATTATAATTAGGTCAGTCACTAGTTTTAATGGGTCACAACGTCACTATGACTTTAAAAGCTCCCTCTCAAAATATTTCTCCACTTTCGTTTCTTTAGTATTGCACACCGTTTAAATCGTTTTTCATGATCGAACATCTAGTGATATATGAAATGAAGACAGTTATTTAAAATTGAAACTATTTGAATTAATAGCCATGATTCGTTTTTGAGAGAAAAATCAAGTGTCCCACAGCACACCTGCAAGAACCTTTAAATATTGCGCCGACAGTTACTGACCTTTGACCTCTTGTTTCCCAACAACCATAGATTGTGAATGATATATTTTACGGATTCGTACAAATCTTACGCAATTTGATTTAATCATCGTGTCAGTCAAGGGGAAGTAAAAACACATTACAAACGCTTATGACCTTTTCAGGAGTCTTAGTGTACGTGTTCGTAAATAGAGACATATTAGATCTAAACATAATTGTTCATGTTGGCAATAAGAATGCAATGACGTAAGCCGTGAGAAGCGGTTGTACATATCGAACACAATCTCGGAAAATAAATATAGAAAACTAGTTAAAAGGAGAAAACATGTAGTTCCCGCATATATCTATAGAACCTTTTATTTACATACCTGTTCACCGTATACTTACATGTTAATGAATAGAAAATAAATGCAGTATCCTCTTTTTATTGAAGGAATCCCTACAACCGTGCATGCTAATCAAAATTTCAATATCAATACACTTTTTGCACTTAATGACCACATATTATAAAAGGTCAGGCGTTTTGATTTTAAGCTCAACTAATCCTTTACAGCAAGCCATCCATACCGGTCAATGTGTTGTGGTATACACTGGCCACTGGTAGAGAACCAAGTCCTTATCAATTTCTCGACACACAGCACTCTATGACCTTCATTGAAACCAATCATACTTGGGATGATTTTGAGGAATTTTATGCTGCATTTTCGGAAACTGTATTGTAACGTGGGACTAGCTTAAAAAGACTTTACAAATTAAGGTACCACATTGTGTGTATAATTGCTGGTTTTTGTTTGGTAATTGATATCGAGGCTGTCTTTGTCCCTGCTTCATCAATTAATCATAGGTGAAATTGTTGGTTAGATCCTCACTCAGTACAGTATAGGACTGTGATATCGAATCTGTGTCCGTTCTGACTTTTAATTAGTTCAGAATATGTTTATAAATAATCTTATGATATAACCCATTTCAATTTGATCTACATGAAAAAGCAGGTAAAGTGATTGATGATGTGAAGTGAAGCACTAAAATAAATGTGTACATAATGACACTATTATAATAATTTGACGAGAATGTTGAATATAAAGAAAATAAACGAAAGCCGCTTAGGTCTGTGACAAAAATATTTTTAAACATTATATAGTTTCACGTTCCGCCATATTATGCGTGCATCTATTCTATCACATGAAGCTACATAGCGACATACTTTTGTGTCTACGGCTTACCTATAAAATAACGTAATCTATATTGTCAATTGTTTGCTATGTGGCGCTTCATTTTCAACAATGACACAGTTGATATCACAATTACTAGACATCACGCTAGTTGCACGTTGAACATGATACAGAAGTGTTAAGATGCACATGCATGCGTGTACCCACACTCGACAAAGGTAATTCGTTCTGGAACTATCACACACAAATCACGTTTTACATTTCCAATTAGGGAATTACTTTTTGCAGAGTGTTGTACTTGATAGTATGTTTGTACGGGTTTTTATACTTGTCAAATAATGTAAAGGTATTAATAAAGTATTTAGTTTCATAACCGAAGTGGAAGAATTGGAAGGTATGCAATTCACACTGAAAAAAAAATGTCCCCTCCTGATTCATTCTCAATTTAACTTCCGTAGTAAGCAGTTTTATAAACTCTGCGTCTCTCGAGTATACATGTGTACACACAGTATGTAAGTGTGGGATATCCCTGAGGTTCTTTTGATTAAATGGCACATGCAAACAGGTAGGTTAAAAGAAGAAGGCATTTTTATACACTTAATCGCTAATATACACATGTGTCTAGATAGGTTCCAGCAAGTTTATTTCCACTTGCTGATATTAATATCAGATAATACATTTAAGTGACTAACTAAAATTACACTTGAAATAACTATGACAAGTTATTGTAAATTAAGTATGAAACGAGGGAATATATGCATAGGACGTAGGTGATGTGAATGGATACATGTGTTTACCTTGAGTAAATTGATGGTGAACGTTTCACACTTCAGAATGAAATGTTTCCCTGAATTTGTTTTTTCGTCTCTCATGAAAATACTAGTTTTGGTGTTGTTTCTGGAAATGAACTGAACACTCAAAGAGAGGTGATCATAATATTTGTTGATTTTCCAGTTTGGCCTTTAGGACCACCATAGGGTCACTCAGGTATTTCAGTACGTAATGATCTGAACTAAGAAGACAGTATCACAAGAGCTGTGCTTAGAATGAAGTTTCCCAGTTCTTAGACTGTCTATGAGTTGGGCTCTTAGAACGCCGGGCAGTGACTCAGTAAATAGTGTCACTCGAGATGTCACTTGGAAAACGACTCTGATGACACCTTTCAAAAGTAGATTGTGTCAATACGGGGATGTGACACTTTTAGTTTCTAATAATGTACCAGTATATTTGGTCATCTGTTGTTCCTATAACTGTGCCAGAACATTACATTCATAAGATGGGGTCCTTGTGTGTCAATAGGTTGACTCATAAGGGTTTTGCGTCTGCCGGGTTTTCATCGTGCTCAATACCATTTCGAAGTTGATTGCTTCTATGCTTTTGTCGTGCATATTCTTATGCAATACATATTGGTCTAAATATGCATAAAACTTGTATAACGAAAAAAAAACGAAAAATGAGTCTAGTGCGACTTATGTGGGTGTTCGAGTTAAACAGTTTTGCTATAAGAGGTTATAGCATCAATGTTAAAAACATGTTCGAATCAAGAATGAATTTGCTACTTTTGGGGCTTTTCGTC
>JAULCA010309905.1:0-12742 GCA_032360845.1 Crassadoma gigantea
TTCCTGCCTCTACTCTGGAATGTAGGTTGTTCTCTCAGCTGTAAACGTTTATGAACACACTACAATAACAAATCACCATGTATGTCTAGTTTTTCTGAACGGAATGAAATGGAAATGATATACAATGTGAAGCGTGTGCGTATATATGAACCATTTTGTATTTTATTTGTGAGACACAAATCGAAAATACAAGTTAATGATATGTAATGATTTTATTTTATAAACGTCTGTACTAAAAACCTAGCCTAGAGACAAAATGAAATTATACAATGAATTGTTTCTCCTCCGTATTCACACATTATAAGGATAAATATGAGTACTTGTTTTTATTACCAAGTGTTTTAAGCGCCGTGCGGCGCATACAACAATTGGTAGTATAATGATACTATCTACCAGAACATTTTAGACGCAATATTTAACCTTCGAAATCATGAAAAATTATGACAGATTCAAAGCATATCATTTCATTCATGGGAACGCATGAACAAGGCGAAATTAGCAGTGAGCAAGTATGGATTGTACAAGTGAAGAGCATTCAGTAAGCTGGGCGAAAGTTTCCAGGTATACACTATGTTAATTCTATGTTTACATGTGGAGTAGTGAAGCAGTTTGTGTAGAGCTTATCAGTGTTTACCCTTAGTAGCAATACTTAACTTTAATATATTGTTGGTTCTGCTTATTCTTTCACTTGTAATTAAACAGTTATTGTAATGGATTACATATTTACTTCATCGTGTTGAGTGCATTTGAAATGAACACGATTCCGTTTCATACACTGATTCCGTACAAAAAGGAAAGAAAACAGAATACTACGTTATCAAAATTTTGATATAAAGTTGACATACTAATAAAACCTTTCCCCGAGAAAACCTAATGTTGTACATATGTTAAAAGAAATTTCTTCTTATGACATGGGCTGATGGAATGATATCGCTTTCTTGTTTCCAGACACCGTACATTCGCCAGGACCAGATGAACTTCACTCTGGGCGTGATGGAGTGTCTAGGACTAGTCTGCCACGCCAACACATACGGACAGGCCGTGGACCCTTCTCCTGTCCTCGACATGCCGTTCTTCAACTACCTGTCTGCTGTCAGTATACGACACATCATGTTAATGAACAAACTCTCCGACGTCAAACCGGTAAACCAAACTTATATTCATCATTTTATTTCCCAGATATTTGAAACTGTCATGGTTAACCATAATTTCAGTTTATATGTAATTCAGAGACTTAAAACCTAAGGTTTATATATTTTCATGTATCTCATAGAGTTCAAGAATAAAGGAATCATAGTTATATATAATAGTGTGTACCTTACAGGAGTCTACTAAAACAATATACATATTCTTATATTTCTCATTGTTGTCAAACTGTTACGATAGTTTTCCATGTTATATGATCTTCACATAGTTCAATAGATAAACCATATTTATACTGTATGGATTACCCCGCTGAGCTCAAACTATTAAATCACAGTTTATTATTTAACATTTACTACACTTCGGTAAAATCAGTAAACAATGGTTTTGTTTATTTTATTTCTCACTGCGGTCAAACATTTAAACGATACTTTACGGTATGTTTTGTACTTCGCCGAGAGGTTTTGATAATGTATTATGAACGTAAGTATGTGTTAATGTTACTTTGTTTATGATGTAAGTAAACCTGATGATATTCTTCTTTTTCGCGGCTTACAACATCGATTATCTTGCAATTAATTGAGGCGGTTTTATTCCCGACCATTTAATAAGTGCATGTAGAATCGCATAATCCCTCAATAACCTAGGGCACTACAGCGGCTGACACAAAGAACGCATTTTATATAATGAATATTTGGTGGTCTCTTAAAAGGGGCCCCGTTGGCCAAGTGGTTAAGGCGTCTGACATTCTGCTACCACTACCCCTCCACCACCGGGTCGCTGGTTCGAGCCCTACGTGGGGCAGTCGCCATGTACTGGATGTAGGTTGGTGTTTATTTTTCTATGGGAACTTTAGCTTTCCTCACCCATAAAATTCTGGCACGTCCTTAGATGACCATATCTGTTAAGATGACGTAAAATACAAACACACCAAACCAAATATATAAAGCATATAGCTCCTACATTATAAGATACAATTTTGTCCAGTCAAAAAATCTAGTGAAGATGTTATCTGAATATTTCCAGAAATCTTTTTGTCTCCTATATCCTATAGGTCCTCCATTGGACGGACAACCCACACAAGGGCGACTTCCAGATCACAGTACATTTCTGCTGTCCGTCTGGTATGCCAATTGGTGTCGTGCTGCGAGTACTGGCTTTGTGTTTAAATGTGACGAAGCCGTTCACCCAGTACAACCATATCTGGCGGCAAGGAGTCCTGATACAGCTAGGACACGAGGTAACTCTGCACAACAACTTCACTTATCGTAACTGTCGCCATGAAATAAACGTATGATTTCGTGGAGGGTTATTTTGTTTATGCTGAAGACCATATGGAGGTGCTGATGCAAAGCAATCGAAAAATTCAGGTGATATTAATTTGTATCTCAACAACCATCTTATTTCTTCATCACATGAACTTGAACATACCTAGATATTCATATTCATATCCAGATACTGCAAAGTGATATCAATATTTGAACACTTCTAAAACAGTGAAAATTAACAATAAGAACGTTATAAATGTTCGTTTCCATATCAATTTCATTCGCAAATTTTGGTAGTTGCGGGAATTAACTTAAGTGCAATTAAAAATGTTCATATATATATAATAATTACTCTCTTCGTTAAACAACCAGTGAAATCGTTCCGCAATTATATGAAAGCTAAATTATTTTCTTTTTGAATAGATAGTTTCATTTACCTACATAGATACTCTTATTTATCTTAGATTGTTAAAGACTTGTTCGTATTATATTAACCGATATTGATAATATTTGTTATAGGTATAATCGGGTGCAGAAAGTGTTAATACTGGTTATTATCCAAAATCTTTAAGCGCGTATTCACTATTGTCAATATTTACCCCTATTCAAGCGGATATAGCGATTTTAATGATACTCACCATCCTTAAGTTGATAACTCTATTTATCATATATATACTACTCTATACTACCTACAGGTAGCATGATAAAGTCAGTAGCATTAGTTGTCAGTATGAGAAGTTGAGAACGACTTGAGAAGAAGATGAAAACGGATTTCCCCTTTCCTATACACTTGGAACGTGTTTTCTCACGAAAAGAACGTCTGTTCGCGCCAGATGACGTCCAAAACCGGAAAAAGGGTCCATATAAAAGTGATCCGTGTTAGAAAATAGTCCGTCATAAACATTCCAATACCAAGAACCAGAAAAAATATTGTTAGAATAACAACACCATTTCGGGTGTAAAAGAGCATATGCCAGTGACGAAAGGATTTAAAAAAAAAATATTTTCCTATGAAGTTTATGGTATACCTCCGCGAGAAAACTTCTATTTGTTTACGTTTGTCACAGGCGATCGTTAATCATTGAGCTTAGAAATCATTTGGAAAACACATTGTTTAGTTTATTTTTTAAATGGAAAAATATGTAAGGCAGTAGTAAATAAACAGGTTATCATACAGTTTACTCATACGTAGATAAAATCTTCTCGAGTCCACCTGTGGTGGCCTCTCCATTTTATCCACGTGCTCGCGGTGAGAAAATGTTCTCACGACAAACACTGAAAATACAGTGTGATAATCTTAAAGTATCAACTTTAAAGGAGCAAAATACTTATTTTATTTTATAGCGACATGCGTTTCTGTTGGGTTAAAAAACTGAGATTGCTTTTAACCCAAGATGATGAAGATCTTTATAGGTTAGGTATATTATTGACCTTATATTTTAACAGGAAATCATCTTTGTCAATTAATAATGTTAAAATAGGTGAAGATACACGTGCACGCCTTTACAAATGAGCTGGACTTTACTGCCCGGGTGGTGTCGGATTCGTACTCTGACCTGAAGACGGCGACACAGGTGTTGTGGATGACTGTCGCACCCTGCCTGGTCAATGTGCTCGAACTATTATCCTCGTTCCCGGGACTAGCCATAGAGGTAATGCCAAACATATTATGTAAGACCAAGCAATGTTTCAAGTGACAAATTAGGTGTTTCCGCTACAAATAATTTTATATGATATTATTCAATTATAGCTTTTGTTTGAGGTCGATACTTGGATTTATCGATCGAGAAGAGATATAATAACCAAGGACGCAGGCTAAACACCTTATAATACGAAATAGCATGAAATGAAAATATAATGAATCATTATACTCTGTATTTATTTATAAGTATTTAAGTGCCAAATGTAGCAATAATATATACATGGATAGGGAATTACATCGTTGACCGATTGGGATGTCACTGGTGACAGTGTGTGATAAGTAAAATTTACTACACTAGAGGAAAACATGAACACAGAAATCATTGGCATGTAGACTCATGGATTTATATAATGATACCCGCAATGTAATCTAGGGCCTCATCCAAGAACATGTAATATCTAGTTCTCCTCAAAGTGATAACCCATGTATTGACAACGACACACTAATGATTATTATCGACCTTCGTGTTGAACAAAGCATAGAGTAGTTCCAATTTCATCATAATGACGACCATATAACTTGATCATACATAACAGTATATACTTATATAGTCACCAGTTTTCGGAATGATTGACGTCGATGCGTTATTTCCGACAGCTAAGTGGCACTGACTTGTCATAATGAATTCTTTCACAATTACTTGTAACTTTGGAATTGTGACTGATGTGCGTAATTCTGCTCACGATCGCCGTTACAAACCAAGGGAGATAACTCTTTAATATATAATATACTTCGCTAATCACAGACAAACCGACACGTTTTGTATTCAACCATTACTCTCATGCTTCAGACGTACCTGAGTTTCCGAGGTGATCCTAATTTTGATGAGGTATTTAGAAGGTCAAGTACTGACCGGCGACTGACCATTGACCAGCTCGTATCTAAACAGCTGCCGTTACATACCGAGTCGGTATCATCAAGGTGGCTCATCCCATTTAAAGGTAAGATCGATCTCCAACACACTAACATGCATGTTTACTGAAACAGGGAAAATACATCCTCGATATGCAGGGGTTACGTTTACTTTCGCTCTCTACACCCCTGGAATATGTCATAGCAAATTTGAAGGCTCGAAGATTTGGTCTTAGGTAAAAAAAACTGACCAATCGCTAGACTGATACATGTCCTTTGAAGATTACAAAGGAGAGACCTCGACTTCAAAATCTGTCATTTTTTACCGTTACGTGACAGCGAGATTGTTTTGATGCTCATCAAAGGATCAAGCTAGTCTTCTTGTGTTATCAACAAGGTGGCGCACACCTATGTAACCCTTGGATATCTTGGATGGGAAAAATAATGTTCAACCTAAAAATGTTAGCGATACAAATACCGTTTTATTCGGAGAAATGGTATCACCATGTCAGCCATCACAGTTTTTTGCTCTACGTTAGATAACCATGTTAGACGTACGTTGTTACTTCGACATTTCCAACCAAAATGTAGAGCATTTGTGACACATCAAAACATACATGCTATATGTATTCGAGATGCAGTTGTAGCAGGGACTATTTTGCTCATTGAGTGGATCTCGGCAATATTGTTGGATTTTGTTTGGCATCATTAACGCAATCAGAGCTGTGATTGAAAGATTCGGCCTACGCGATAGCCTCTTCTTCGACTCCTTAACTGTGTCTCTGGGAGAAGTCATGGCTGTGTCGGGACTATCTGAGATGAGGACATACTCACGGTAGACAGTAAATACATAAGGCTGTTAATTATTTGGAATGTAAGTTGACATTGCTGTAGTAATGCTCAACAACAGAATCTGATTTTCGAAAAAAAGGCCAAACGATTCCCCAGGGTGACTATTTTGTTTTTCAATCTGCATTGTTAATATATTCCGTCATCAGATAGTTCAAAAAACTGTTTTAAGATAAAATAAATATATATGTTTTAACCTTAACCGATGTATTGGCTTCATATATGTCGATTGGATTAGACTTCAGACTAGGCCTATTGAAGTCATTTCTATTCTATCATAACAATCCAAATACACGGTGTAGGGGACATAACTCGAATTAAGTTTGTGAAATAAATAATTTGATTGTTTTCACTCTATGATTTTGATGTAAACAATTAAATAGATCATGTATATTTGTTGACAACCCATCCTACATAAAAAATAAGGGAAAACACATCGGCCAAATATCCACTGGATATATAGGATAGGCTTCCAACACATTTTGTAGTTTTTAAGGATGTATATGATTTTATAGTTACATGATTTCGCTAAGTTATTTGTTCACTACATTTTAAGAGAATCAACTCCAGTAATAGATAATTATAACTATATTTCCCCATGTAAATCGATATTACATCCTTAAAAACTACAAAATGTGTTGGAAGCCTATCCTGTATATCCAGTGGATATTTGGCCGATGTGTTTTCCATTATTTTTTATGTAGGATGGGTTGTCAACAAATATACATGATCTATTTAATTGTTTACATCAAAATCATAGAGTGAAAACAATCAAATTATTTATTTCACAAACTTAATTCGAGTTATGTCCCCTACACCGTGTATTTGGATTGTTATGATAGAATAGAAATGACTTCAATAGGCCTAGTCTGAAGTCTAATCCAATCGACATATATGAAGCCAATACATCGGTTAAGGTTAAAACATATATATTTATTTTATCTTAAAACAGTTTTTTGAACTATCTGATGACGGAATATATTAACAATGCAGATTGAAAAACAAAATAGTCACCCTGGGGAATCGTTTGGCCTTTTTTTCGAAAATCAGATTCTGTTGTTGAGCATTACTACAGCAATGTCAACTTACATTCCAAATAATTAACAGCCTTATGTATTTACTGTCTACCGTGAGTATGTCCTCATCTCAGATAGTCCCGACACAGCCATGACTTCTCCCAGAGACACAGTTAAGGAGTCGAAGAAGAGGCTATCGCGTAGGCCGAATCTTTCAATCACAGCTCTGATTGCGTTAATGATGCCAAACAAAATCCAACAATATTGCCGAGATCCACTCAATGAGCAAAATAGTCCCTGCTACAACTGCATCTCGAATACATATAGCATGTATGTTTTGATGTGTCACAAATGCTCTACATTTTGGTTGGAAATGTCGAAGTAACAACGTACGTCTAACATGGTTATCTAACGTAGAGCAAAAAACTGTGATGGCTGACATGGTGATACCATTTCTCCGAATAAAACGGTATTTGTATCGCTAACATTTTTAGGTTGAACATTATTTTTCCCATCCAAGATATCCAAGGGTTACATAGGTGTGCGCCACCTTGTTGATAACACAAGAAGACTAGCTTGATCCTTTGATGAGCATCAAAACAATCTCGCTGTCACGTAACGGTAAAAAATGACAGATTTTGAAGTCGAGGTCTCTCCTTTGTAATCTTCAAAGGACATGTATCAGTCTAGCGATTGGTCAGTTTTTTTTACCTAAGACCAAATCTTCGAGCCTTCAAATTTGCTATGACATATTCCAGGGGTGTAGAGAGCGAAAGTAAACGTAACCCCTGCATATCGAGGATGTATTTTCCCTGTTTCAGTAAACATGCATGTTAGTGTGTTGGAGATCGATCTTACCTTTAAATGGGATGAGCCACCTTGATGATACCGACTCGGTATGTAACGGCAGCTGTTTAGATACGAGCTGGTCAATGGTCAGTCGCCGGTCAGTACTTGACCTTCTAAATACCTCATCAAAATTAGGATCACCTCGGAAACTCAGGTACGTCTGAAGCATGAGAGTAATGGTTGAATACAAAACGTGTCGGTTTGTCTGTGATTAGCGAAGTATATTATATATTAAAGAGTTATCTCCCTTGGTTTGTAACGGCGATCGTGAGCAGAATTACGCACATCAGTCACAATTCCAAAGTTACAAGTAATTGTGAAAGAATTCATTATGACAAGTCAGTGCCACTTAGCTGTCGGAAATAACGCATCGACGTCAATCATTCCGAAAACTGGTGACTATATAAGTATATACTGTTATGTATGATCAAGTTATATGGTCGTCATTATGATGAAATTGGAACTACTCTATGCTTTGTTCAACACGAAGGTCGATAATAATCATTAGTGTGTCGTTGTCAATACATGGGTTATCACTTTGAGGAGAACTAGATATTACATGTTCTTGGATGAGGCCCTAGATTACATTGCGGGTATCATTATATAAATCCATGAGTCTACATGCCAATGATTTCTGTGTTCATGTTTTCCTCTAGTGTAGTAAATTTTACTTATCACACACTGTCACCAGTGACATCCCAATCGGTCAACGATGTAATTCCCTATCCATGTATATATTATTGCTACATTTGGCACTTAAATACTTATAAATAAATACAGAGTATAATGATTCATTATATTTTCATTTCATGCTATTTCGTATTATAAGGTGTTTAGCCTGCGTCCTTGGTTATTATATCTCTTCTCGATCGATAAATCCAAGTATCGACCTCAAACAAAAGCTATAATTGAATAATATCATATAAAATTATTTGTAGCGGAAACACCTAATTTGTCACTTGAAACATTGCTTGGTCTTACATAATATGTTTGGCATTACCTCTATGGCTAGTCCCGGGAACGAGGATAATAGTTCGAGCACATTGACCAGGCAGGGTGCGACAGTCATCCACAACACCTGTGTCGCCGTCTTCAGGTCAGAGTACGAATCCGACACCACCCGGGCAGTAAAGTCCAGCTCATTTGTAAAGGCGTGCACGTGTATCTTCACCTATTTTAACATTATTAATTGACAAAGATGATTTCCTGTTAAAATATAAGGTCAATAATATACCTAACCTATAAAGATCTTCATCATCTTGGGTTAAAAGCAATCTCAGTTTTTTAACCCAACAGAAACGCATGTCGCTATAAAATAAAATAAGTATTTTGCTCCTTTAAAGTTGATACTTTAAGATTATCACACTGTATTTTCAGTGTTTGTCGTGAGAACATTTTCTCACCGCGAGCACGTGGATAAAATGGAGAGGCCACCACAGGTGGACTCGAGAAGATTTTATCTACGTATGAGTAAACTGTATGATAACCTGTTTATTTACTACTGCCTTACATATTTTTCCATTTAAAAAATAAACTAAACAATGTGTTTTCCAAATGATTTCTAAGCTCAATGATTAACGATCGCCTGTGACAAACGTAAACAAATAGAAGTTTTCTCGCGGAGGTATACCATAAACTTCATAGGAAAATATTTTTTTTTTAAATCCTTTCGTCACTGGCATATGCTCTTTTACACCCGAAATGGTGTTGTTATTCTAACAATATTTTTTCTGGTTCTTGGTATTGGAATGTTTATGACGGACTATTTTCTAACACGGATCACTTTTATATGGACCCTTTTTCCGGTTTTGGACGTCATCTGGCGCGAACAGACGTTCTTTTCGTGAGAAAACACGTTCCAAGTGTATAGGAAAGGGGAAATCCGTTTTCATCTTCTTCTCAAGTCGTTCTCAACTTCTCATACTGACAACTAATGCTACTGACTTTATCATGCTACCTGTAGGTAGTATAGAGTAGTATATATATGATAAATAGAGTTATCAACTTAAGGATGGTGAGTATCATTAAAATCGCTATATCCGCTTGAATAGGGGTAAATATTGACAATAGTGAATACGCGCTTAAAGATTTTGGATAATAACCAGTATTAACACTTTCTGCACCCGATTATACCTATAACAAATATTATCAATATCGGTTAATATAATACGAACAAGTCTTTAACAATCTAAGATAAATAAGAGTATCTATGTAGGTAAATGAAACTATCTATTCAAAAAGAAAATAATTTAGCTTTCATATAATTGCGGAACGATTTCACTGGTTGTTTAACGAAGAGAGTAATTATTATATATATATGAACATTTTTAATTGCACTTAAGTTAATTCCCGCAACTACCAAAATTTGCGAATGAAATTGATATGGAAACGAACATTTATAACGTTCTTATTGTTAATTTTCACTGTTTTAGAAGTGTTCAAATATTGATATCACTTTGCAGTATCTGGATATGAATATGAATATCTAGGTATGTTCAAGTTCATGTGATGAAGAAATAAGATGGTTGTTGAGATACAAATTAATATCACCTGAATTTTTCGATTGCTTTGCATCAGCACCTCCATATGGTCTTCAGCATAAACAAAATAACCCTCCACGAAATCATACGTTTATTTCATGGCGACAGTTACGATAAGTGAAGTTGTTGTGCAGAGTTACCTCGTGTCCTAGCTGTATCAGGACTCCTTGCCGCCAGATATGGTTGTACTGGGTGAACGGCTTCGTCACATTTAAACACAAAGCCAGTACTCGCAGCACGACACCAATTGGCATACCAGACGGACAGCAGAAATGTACTGTGATCTGGAAGTCGCCCTTGTGTGGGTTGTCCGTCCAATGGAGGACCTATAGGATATAGGAGACAAAAAGATTTCTGGAAATATTCAGATAACATCTTCACTAGATTTTTTGACTGGACAAAATTGTATCTTATAATGTAGGAGCTATATGCTTTATATATTTGGTTTGGTGTGTTTGTATTTTACGTCATCTTAACAGATATGGTCATCTAAGGACGTGCCAGAATTTTATGGGTGAGGAAAGCTAAAGTTCCCATAGAAAAATAAACACCAACCTACATCCAGTACATGGCGACTGCCCCACGTAGGGCTCGAACCAGCGACCCGGTGGTGGAGGGGTAGTGGTAGCAGAATGTCAGACGCCTTAACCACTTGGCCAACGGGGCCCCTTTTAAGAGACCACCAAATATTCATTATATAAAATGCGTTCTTTGTGTCAGCCGCTGTAGTGCCCTAGGTTATTGAGGGATTATGCGATTCTACATGCACTTATTAAATGGTCGGGAATAAAACCGCCTCAATTAATTGCAAGATAATCGATGTTGTAAGCCGCGAAAAAGAAGAATATCATCAGGTTTACTTACATCATAAACAAAGTAACATTAACACATACTTACGTTCATAATACATTATCAAAACCTCTCGGCGAAGTACAAAACATACCGTAAAGTATCGTTTAAATGTTTGACCGCAGTGAGAAATAAAATAAACAAAACCATTGTTTACTGATTTTACCGAAGTGTAGTAAATGTTAAATAATAAACTGTGATTTAATAGTTTGAGCTCAGCGGGGTAATCCATACAGTATAAATATGGTTTATCTATTGAACTATGTGAAGATCATATAACATGGAAAACTATCGTAACAGTTTGACAACAATGAGAAATATAAGAATATGTATATTGTTTTAGTAGACTCCTGTAAGGTACACACTATTATATATAACTATGATTCCTTTATTCTTGAACTCTATGAGATACATGAAAATATATAAACCTTAGGTTTTAAGTCTCTGAATTACATATAAACTGAAATTATGGTTAACCATGACAGTTTCAAATATCTGGGAAATAAAATGATGAATATAAGTTTGGTTTACCGGTTTGACGTCGGAGAGTTTGTTCATTAACATGATGTGTCGTATACTGACAGCAGACAGGTAGTTGAAGAACGGCATGTCGAGGACAGGAGAAGGGTCCACGGCCTGTCCGTATGTGTTGGCGTGGCAGACTAGTCCTAGACACTCCATCACGCCCAGAGTGAAGTTCATCTGGTCCTGGCGAATGTACGGTGTCTGGAAACAAGAAAGCGATATCATTCCATCAGCCCATGTCATAAGAAGAAATTTCTTTTAACATATGTACAACATTAGGTTTTCTCGGGGAAAGGTTTTATTAGTATGTCAACTTTATATCAAAATTTTGATAACGTAGTATTCTGTTTTCTTTCCTTTTTGTACGGAATCAGTGTATGAAACGGAATCGTGTTCATTTCAAATGCACTCAACACGATGAAGTAAATATGTAATCCATTACAATAACTGTTTAATTACAAGTGAAAGAATAAGCAGAACCAACAATATATTAAAGTTAAGTATTGCTACTAAGGGTAAACACTGATAAGCTCTACACAAACTGCTTCACTACTCCACATGTAAACATAGAATTAACATAGTGTATACCTGGAAACTTTCGCCCAGCTTACTGAATGCTCTTCACTTGTACAATCCATACTTGCTCACTGCTAATTTCGCCTTGTTCATGCGTTCCCATGAATGAAATGATATGCTTTGAATCTGTCATAATTTTTCATGATTTCGAAGGTTAAATATTGCGTCTAAAATGTTCTGGTAGATAGTATCATTATACTACCAATTGTTGTATGCGCCGCACGGCGCTTAAAACACTTGGTAATAAAAACAAGTACTCATATTTATCCTTATAATGTGTGAATACGGAGGAGAAACAATTCATTGTATAATTTCATTTTGTCTCTAGGCTAGGTTTTTAGTACAGACGTTTATAAAATAAAATCATTACATATCATTAACTTGTATTTTCGATTTGTGTCTCACAAATAAAATACAAAATGGTTCATATATACGCACACGCTTCACATTGTATATCATTTCCATTTCATTCCGTTCAGAAAAACTAGACATACATGGTGATTTGTTATTGTAGTGTGTTCATAAACGTTTACAGCTGAGAGAACAACCTACATTCCAGAGTAGAGGCAGGAA
>JAULCA010310682.1:0-12734 GCA_032360845.1 Crassadoma gigantea
AAAATTGAAAAAGTGCATCGTGTCAACTGACACTCTTATAACAAATACGGAAGAGTTATCTCCCCGTGTCGTTAGACCAGACCTAGTCTGTGATTATATTCAACAGCATAGCTATAAAACTATAACGAACAAGAATAACCATACAAATATGCATAAAACGTTTTGGGGCGATATGGTATTTGGGGCAAAATTAATTTTTGGGGCGATATGAATTTTTGGGGCGATATAGTTGGGGCGAAATACAAATTTTGGGGCGAAATGGTTGCTGGTTTGGGGCGAAATAGTTAAAAAATTGGGGCGATATGAATACATTTTGGGGCGAAATGGCTTGGGGCGAAATAGTTTTGGGGGGGAACGTCTGTAATTCCAGTTAATCTATACACAGTAACTTGTCTTAGAGGTCTCCTCCTTTAAATACAGGCAAATTTTATTGAAACTTCGCATGATTGACCAGTATATTACGTATGTAGTTGTGCACCTGCATTTTTTTTATACTTGCCATTTGTTGAAAAACGCTTGTCCTGACAACTTCTTCAAAACTAAAGGGCCAATTTCAATGAAAGATTTCAGATATGATATATAAGGATGTTGTGCATCCAGGTATTATTTGTACGATCTTACCCTTTTTTATGGAATAATGGCCCTTTGTTGAAAAAGATTTGCCAAGACGACTTCTCCAAAACTATGGGGCCAATGGAAGTTTTCAGATATGATAACTACCCACTGATGTCGTGCATCCAGCTATTTTTTTTCCATCCTTTTTATGGAGTTATGGCCCTTTGTCCTGATCCTCCTAATCTGCTTGGCCAATTTCAGAGTTTACAGATATGGTAACTGTTGTTTATCCAAGTATTACTTTTTCATTCCGAGCCTTTCAAAAGATGTTATGTATGGTCCTTTGTTGAAAAAATAATCTTTGTCCTGACAACTCTTCCTTAACTACTCGAACAATTTCAGCAAAACTGTTTCATTTTGGCTAACAAGATTTTGGTTTGCCAGTATGTTTTAATTTGCCATTGGGAAGGAATACATACAGAAAGTATGTCGGTTACCTATATCCTTAAATAAGGGTACAGCTCAGTGAATAAAGAAATCATTACTGGTGGGGCACTTTGGATTGCTTTACCTTACTTAGCCTTTTAGCTTACAGTTTTGGTTTATATAGGTGCAGGGGTATTAGTTACAGCATTTGGCCTACAGTTATAGTTTTATTCAACAAACCCTGGCAACTGTTGTAGGGTTAAAACTAACAAGTACAGCTAGTTTCATTCTGCAATGATCTAGAAAAAAGTAAATCCAGAGTAAAGTATCGCTGCCATATATTTTCTCTACAGAAATATACTATGTTACGATGGCTTTGTCTCTATAAGTGAAATTGCATGTTGAAATGTCATGGCCATGCATGGTTATACACATTCAAGATCTCTCATCTTTAATTTCAAAATTTGAAATATACACAGACCAAAAAAAGGTCAATTAGCTGCCAATACATTATAAAACAACCTCAGATAAAGCTGAAAAGTTCTCAAGAATAAGAGACAAAATTTCACTAAAGAAATCTTCAAAACTAATTATTCCTTTCTCCTTAAATTACAGTGAGCTGACAGTAAAAAACATTGAAGAACTTCACCGCCTGACCAATGACCTACTCAATATGCCAATCTTGTTCCACATCAAAGTGGAACACCAGCGTACAGACCACTACGTGGTGGTCAAAGTACGCAAGAAGTGGAAAGGTAATTTTTCTTAAACGAATATTATTTCAATCATTTAATCATGAGTACTCACATTTTGTCTGTAGCATTAGTTTAGATCACTTTTAAGGTTACAAGTGTGAGATTTATACCAAGTGAGCGATGCAGCCCATTGGGCCTCCTTTTATAATTACCTGGTATGTTTTTCTTATTTCTAGTGCATGTGTTTAAGATATATATAAGCCATTTCATGATATGCTATGGAAGGTATAAGTTAACGTTAGATTTGGGATAAATAAGAGTCATAAACATTATCTTCGTTTTGATTAAAACAAATAGCACTCTTTAAATACAAAACAAATCATTTGATTGTACATAAAAAAAAATAAGAAAAAAACACACATACTTATTCCAAATAAAAAGATAATAATTATCTTCTAATTCAGCCTAATCCAGTAATGAAATAATGTGAAAAATATTCTGGCCATTGATCTCCAATGTTACTCATACGAATTCACAGTTTATATGACATCACAAGCACTGGAAGCCAAATCCCAGAGAAGTTATATAAACTGTGTAGCTATATGAACGCAATTCAACTGTGATTACTTTGTGCACCTTTTGCTTAGTATAAATAGCATTACAGAAATATGAAAAAAATGATAAAGCTAGTAATTTTAGTAAAGTATTGCCCATGTAGAGTTCTACAACATTTGAAATTTCCTACGTTTGTTTGCTTTGCCTATCTATTTTTCAACTTGGACCTGTGTCTGCAGTTTTGAAAAGACTGATTTTGAATGTTCGGTTCTAACAGATGAGTTTGCAGTGCTGGTAAACACACGTCACCCCAGGATTCGGGAGATGATCACCAGCAAGCTTACCCAGGCCATGCAATATATGCAGGAAGGAAAGAATTTCTGTATGAAGGTAGGACAGAATTTTTTTTTTTTTTTTAGGACAGATTTATCCACACTTTTACTGCTGTGAGATCTCCCAAGGGTGGGAGGGGGTTCCCCTATTAATAACAATGGGTGGTCAGTTAGTGCAGTAGCCTTTTGCCAAGGCAGCCATGGTTCAATTCCCCGGTCACGACGTGGAAAGGTTTAGGGTCACCTGCCCAACCACGTGGGTTTTCTCTTAGTACTTCGGTTTCCTCCCACACTAATTATAAGACCCCTCGCTCACTAACTTCTGGGCCAACAAGAGTGATTAATATGAGTTGAAATAACTTGTTTTATAATTGTTGTAAAATAAATAAAGTTTATATTTAGATCATAATAGTGGTATAACGTCACTTCAACAATGCAATGTCGTCACATCAATCCTGAATTAAGCCTGTGACATTAACATTACATTTTGTATATGATACATCATTGGTGAACAGGCTAAGATAAAAAAAATCCCCAAGGGAAAAGATTCCATATTTGCCAAACACTCGGCAAAGCCAGGTGTTTCCCCCATTTATAATAATTGTATGATGTCAAGAGAAAAAAATATTTCACCCCTTTGAGGTGGTTTTCAGAAACTCAACCTGAGGGTCGTGATTTCCCTATCTCATCCTGAAATTGGGTCAAGATTCTTTCATTCTTCTATCAGATGTATGATTTCTGAGAGTTTTACGATGTAAAAAGTGAACCTTTTATTTATCAAAATTTTTGATATATAAAATAAACATCATTTTTTAACGATATATTTTTTGACATAACAATTCTTTTTTTCTGTATATTTTCAGTTGGACTTTGGACCTAGTGTGCGACAGTGGTACAGTGGTATTGTCGACAGCCAGGTGTCGTTTTGCGACAATCGATCCAATGATGATTCAGGTCACATGACCCTTTGGGTGACCAATTACACGACCCCGTTGGAATGTTGCACATCCCTCCTCTGTATCTTCATATGCTTTCCTCTCTGGCTGGCATGTGGTGGGCCTTGTTACGTGGTAAGTACAGTGGTATGCCTAGAGACTAGTTATATAACAACACAAATATTTCGATACAAAAAGTATCTCAACAACTCTGACTTACTTAAAATCTATTGGTCTATCAAAAAGATATAATAATCAACTTAAAAACTATTGGTCTTTCAAAAAGATATAATAATCAACTTAAAAACTATTGGTCTTTCAAAAAGATATAATAATCAACTTAAAAACTATTGGTCTTTCAAAAAGATATAATAATCATAGCAGCTATCACTTTTCAAGTTGATGTTGTCTTGTACCTTTTTGTTTGTTTGATGTCATTTCCTTTAATATTATTTTCTATCTAACTTTTTATGGCCCTAATAATATCTCCTGTGTTGATGGGCCATTAAGAATACAATAAGTACCAAGCTTACGTAAACCAAGGAGGACCTGTGTATTCTGGCATCCTGTCTAATCTGACCATTATGTTTTGCCAACAGGATATTGAAATTAGAAAAGTAAACAGGTATCGGGTTAGACAGGTTCACTGTATATGAAGCTGCTTTATATGTATTATGTTTACAAATTTCTCATAGTTGCATACTTTGAACATTCATGTATTCTGATGCATTAACAATTGATCAAAATTCCCCCTGAAAAAATGAAACATGATTAACCTAATACGAAATACCTTTATACACAGGCAATTTCAAAATATTTCATGAATTTTTTTATAGACCCACAGAAAAATGAAGTGCATAGATGAGAAACAAGAATTTAATGACTTCCCTGTGACTTTGCTGTCCGGAGTGACCAGAACCGTCACCATTCAGAGGCAAGCACCTGTTCCCCAGGCCCCTCAATACCCATCAGCCCCTCGTGGTCAGCCAGTGCAACCGTATCCTCCACAGGGTCAGATGGCACAGCCTCCCTACAACCTCCAGGGTCAGCCCCAAGGACAGTACCTGCCATCGGCACCTCCGACTTATCCTGGGCCACCTCCACAGTACTCAGCTTGAGGTAGTTCCTGATTGAAACATGGAATACGAAGCATGATGCCTAAAAATGGCAAAATCTTTGTGGAATGATCCAAATCTATATATGGAACAATCCAATATGTAATAAGCTCCTCACCTAATCCTAGTGCTTTATATGTAGACTTTGACATCAAACCAAGTTGAATTGTGGTCAGAGATCATGACCTTTGTCTGTGTCAGATTATTATTGTCAAGGTCAGTGGTTGTATGTCATTGACTAGTATGCCATGGCCATTGGTTGTGATGACTTTTACCCTAGTGTATTGGTGGTTCGATACTTTGACCTTGAACCTGACATCATAGTAATTGGTCTTCGTGACCCTGATGACTGGATCTTATCCCGGTGATAAAAATGCTTTTTGATGTTTAATATGCAATATTCAATATGGTGGTGGGCATTATTGAAAAGTGCTTTTTATAACAAAACAAATTCAACTTGCCATTTATATATATGTGTAGAGAACTTTGTCAGCTTTGATTCCCATTGGTATCATAGAAACAACATGCTTTGGTTGTGTGTATTCTGTATAAAAGTGAAATATATTGTCAACATATACAAATTACCAGATTATAAGATATACTGTTTCATTGTCAGGAAATCTATGTATATGGACTTTTTCATTTTTGTTTTATTTGAGCTGCACAACATTAAATGTTGTCAGGTTGTATTTTTTACGATATTAACTATCACACTGCTTTATACAGTGATTTTGTGCCATAGTTTACATGAATATATTTTTTTTTATTATAATTAACAAAACATTGTCAGAATATGGTTGATGAAAAAATAAATGTTTTCAAAAACAAAATCCTTCCCTATCAATTCTAATGTTCTTGCAGATGCAATTATGAATTGCAATAATATATTTTAGGGATTTCAAGAGAATGTAATTCTCCAATAAATCTTGTCACTAAACTGCCAATCTTCATATATGTGAGTTCAAAATTACCGCAGTATTTCAAATAATAATTCATTGTGAATTGTTTGTTTTCTTAAAGCATTTTAAATCAGATGAATGAAGTTTAATTTCTTTCGAGTATTCAGGTATTACTTGAGTACAATTATTTATTGAGTATCATTAATACTGACTTAAATCCTCAAAAAAAGCTGTTTGTGATTCCCAAAACTACAAACCTGCCTAAGTGGTAATTCAAAAGATTATGCATTGTATTCACACAAAAATCTTCTTCAATGAATTGAAAATTTCTATTTCATTAATTCCATTGCATTTGTCAGTTATTGAGGACTTAATTCAAATATGGTGACAAGACATGTTGAAATTATATTTTGCTGCAAATTTAATATAATTTTGTACAACATATAATTTTTTTTTGAAGACAGCAATGCGCTGTGCCTTAAAATGTTTTTTTTTCTACTTGAAGGCTTTATCCTACAGGAAGTATACTTTGTGTTTGTATTTTTTTCTGTTTTTATGTTATAAATTTCTTGTGGCTTTGTGGCATATTTAGTTACGCTTTAAATCAAAACTCGGCTAAAATGCTTTTCAGATCAGTTATAGCCTAATTGAGAACAAATTTAATGTGTTACAATTTTTTATATGAAGCCTACAGAAAAAGAATTGAGATTATTTAAATATCATTGCATTTTGATCATATTTTGTGAAACTTCAAGATTGCAATTAGCTTATTTAATAAGGTTGTTTACCCATTTTTCTGAAACATTTAGCAATTGATATCTTGATAAGATATTTTACATTATTATCTTTTACATTTGAAAACATGACAATTGGGGAAAAGAAAAAACCTGTTATTATTGACATCAACAGGACTGATCAAATATGACTCAAGACACAAACATACTAGAAACTAGATATTTGGCCAAACATTTATCAATTACAGTCATATTACATGATATCCAACACAACAGGTGTCGGTAAAGACAGTTTATATTCAACTGTTGGATAATGACATGATTTATGTAAATATGACTTGCATAATTTCAGATGGTTACACATATGTACATTTTAAGTACTTGTATTGTTTTTGAAATGGTTGTGTATATTTTTGCGTCTTATATTTTCTTCAAACTTGTTGTATTTAATTTACATTGAAATTTATTTTATCATTGCTACGATGCATTTCATATTCAAGTTATAGATATTTAACAAAGTGCTTGAATTGTTCAAGGGACCTTTATAATAATTATAAGTGTTTGAACTAAAAATAAATCAAAAATATTTATTATTGTTTTGTTTTATAATTTATTGGAAAAAAGAACAACAAAAATGTAGACATAAAATGTTGAGAGAAAATTTGATGGTGTTGTATTGGTAAATGTGACTAAACAATGACTGTTTAAATGCATTGCAAACACCATTCCTGTCAAAGACAGCAGTGATGACCAGGGGAGGTAGCTCCAACAGCTAAGAAAAGTTATGAAACATACATTTGTTTAATATATACCACAAACATAAATGTATAGCTTTGGAACAATAATCTTTATCAAATTGAGAAATTTGAAGTTACACATTAAAGTTAAACTCTCATGCTTTAGTGTAAAGTATCAATACATATTGTATTTACTACGAAAAATACTTTGTAAATACATGTAGATGATAATTTTTGCATGAACCCTGCCTATACATGACTGCTGTGTATTTTAGTGAACGACATGTACTTCTGAACAAACTGCTGGTAATTCCTAATCTTTTGGTTATTGAATACATGTATTTCGAGTTTTAAAAACTTATATCTTGTTGAATATAATTGTAAAATGTGATATATTGCCATGACTTTGTATCGTATGTGTACATGCACATTTGTTTTCCTGTAACTCCAAACATTTCATTTGTGGAGCAAAACAATACTACAACTCAAAGATAAGTGTTTCGTGTTCAAGATTTGATATTACAGAGTAATCAGTGTTCAATATTGGAGGAAAAGATAACATAGTATTTGTAACAGTTGTTTCAACCTTAATTGAAAGAAAAACTTAATGAACATTCTTCAGAGGAAGATTGCGGTGTCCAAACAAAATTATCTTGAATAAGAAAATGGAAAAAGACCTGTTAATATAAAATAAATGTGAGTGTATAAAACATGATAATTTGGTATCAAATGGATGGTTTAAGTGACTGAGTTTTTGTTCTGAGGTAACAGTGGACCCTTATTGTAAAGATATAGATGTATTGTTACTGTCATCACTTTTATTATTTACAAAGTTGTATATATTGATATTTTTAAAAGAATAAACAAGTTTGTATTTAATATAATTTGATTTGTTATTCATAAATGTACATCATACAACCTCCACCCTCCCCCATCCCTCTTACATAATGTAACATCATGCAGGAGGCCTCTTTCCCTTTGTTATCTCTTTCTTTTTCATTTCTTCTTTTAAACTCTAAATAATTTATTATTTCATTCTCATTCATTACAATAATAATATTTAATTTGATCAAAGTTATATCATAAATTACCCAAACCATTCTTACTTTTCATATTCAAATATTGACTGAACATTTATATTTATACTGTAAGCCAAATTCCTGCTTTATTGATTTCGGATTGCTATATTTTCCTCAAATTCAAACCAGATAAACCAAATTAATGTTTTTGAAAAAAATGTTTTTTTTTTTAGTTCACCTGCCCGATTGAATGAATGACCTTGCTTGAATGTTAAGGTCAAGGAGATCAAATATGTTTAAGACCTATAAAATAAAACTTCTTCTGAATAAGCAAGAGGTTTAGGGTGATGACATTTGGCCAGTCATATGCTGCGATGAAGGGCTACCAAGTTTGTTTGAATGAATGACCTTAACCTTTGTTTATAACAAAGAGGCCTAGGGTGATGCTATTACGTCAGTGACATGCTGGTGGGATTGCTGCGATGAAGGGCTACCAAGATTGTACAATTATTTATTGAGTATCATTAATACTGACTTAAATCCTCAAAAAAAGCTGTTTGTGATTCCCAAAACTACAAACCTGCCTAAGTGGTAATTCAAAAGATTATGCATTGTATTCACACAAAAATCTTCTTCAATGAATTGAAAATTTCTATTTCATTAATTCCATTGCATTTGTCAGTTATTGAGGACTTAATTCAAATATGGTGACAAGACATGTTGAAATTATATTTTGCTGCAAATTTAATATAATTTTGTACAACATATAATTTTTTTTTGAAGACAGCAATGCGCTGTGCCTTAAAATGTTTTTTTTTCTACTTGAAGGCTTTATCCTACAGGAAGTATACTTTGTGTTTGTATTTTTTTCTGTTTTTATGTTATAAATTTCTTGTGGCTTTGTGGCATATTTAGTTACGCTTTAAATCAAAACTCGGCTAAAATGCTTTTCAGATCAGTTATAGCCTAATTGAGAACAAATTTAATGTGTTACAATTTTTTATATGAAGCCTACAGAAAAAGAATTGAGATTATTTAAATATCATTGCATTTTGATCATATTTTGTGAAACTTCAAGATTGCAATTAGCTTATTTAATAAGGTTGTTTACCCATTTTTCTGAAACATTTAGCAATTGATATCTTGATAAGATATTTTACATTATTATCTTTTACATTTGAAAACATGACAATTGGGGAAAAGAAAAAACCTGTTATTATTGACATCAACAGGACTGATCAAATATGACTCAAGACACAAACATACTAGAAACTAGATATTTGGCCAAACATTTATCAATTACAGTCATATTACATGATATCCAACACAACAGGTGTCGGTAAAGACAGTTTATATTCAACTGTTGGATAATGACATGATTTATGTAAATATGACTTGCATAATTTCAGATGGTTACACATATGTACATTTTAAGTACTTGTATTGTTTTTGAAATGGTTGTGTATATTTTTGCGTCTTATATTTTCTTCAAACTTGTTGTATTTAATTTACATTGAAATTTATTTTATCATTGCTACGATGCATTTCATATTCAAGTTATAGATATTTAACAAAGTGCTTGAATTGTTCAAGGGACCTTTATAATAATTATAAGTGTTTGAACTAAAAATAAATCAAAAATATTTATTATTGTTTTGTTTTATAATTTATTGGAAAAAAGAACAACAAAAATGTAGACATAAAATGTTGAGAGAAAATTTGATGGTGTTGTATTGGTAAATGTGACTAAACAATGACTGTTTAAATGCATTGCAAACACCATTCCTGTCAAAGACAGCAGTGATGACCAGGGGAGGTAGCTCCAACAGCTAAGAAAAGTTATGAAACATACATTTGTTTAATATATACCACAAACATAAATGTATAGCTTTGGAACAATAATCTTTATCAAATTGAGAAATTTGAAGTTACACATTAAAGTTAAACTCTCATGCTTTAGTGTAAAGTATCAATACATATTGTATTTACTACGAAAAATACTTTGTAAATACATGTAGATGATAATTTTTGCATGAACCCTGCCTATACATGACTGCTGTGTATTTTAGTGAACGACATGTACTTCTGAACAAACTGCTGGTAATTCCTAATCTTTTGGTTATTGAATACATGTATTTCGAGTTTTAAAAACTTATATCTTGTTGAATATAATTGTAAAATGTGATATATTGCCATGACTTTGTATCGTATGTGTACATGCACATTTGTTTTCCTGTAACTCCAAACATTTCATTTGTGGAGCAAAACAATACTACAACTCAAAGATAAGTGTTTCGTGTTCAAGATTTGATATTACAGAGTAATCAGTGTTCAATATTGGAGGAAAAGATAACATAGTATTTGTAACAGTTGTTTCAACCTTAATTGAAAGAAAAACTTAATGAACATTCTTCAGAGGAAGATTGCGGTGTCCAAACAAAATTATCTTGAATAAGAAAATGGAAAAAGACCTGTTAATATAAAATAAATGTGAGTGTATAAAACATGATAATTTGGTATCAAATGGATGGTTTAAGTGACTGAGTTTTTGTTCTGAGGTAACAGTGGACCCTTATTGTAAAGATATAGATGTATTGTTACTGTCATCACTTTTATTATTTACAAAGTTGTATATATTGATATTTTTAAAAGAATAAACAAGTTTGTATTTAATATAATTTGATTTGTTATTCATAAATGTACATCATACAACCTCCACCCTCCCCCATCCCTCTTACATAATGTAACATCATGCAGGAGGCCTCTTTCCCTTTGTTATCTCTTTCTTTTTCATTTCTTCTTTTAAACTCTAAATAATTTATTATTTCATTCTCATTCATTACAATAATAATATTTAATTTGATCAAAGTTATATCATAAATTACCCAAACCATTCTTACTTTTCATATTCAAATATTGACTGAACATTTATATTTATACTGTAAGCCAAATTCCTGCTTTATTGATTTCGGATTGCTATATTTTCCTCAAATTCAAACCAGATAAACCAAATTAATGTTTTTGAAAAAAATGTTTTTTTTTTTAGTTCACCTGCCCGATTGAATGAATGACCTTGCTTGAATGTTAAGGTCAAGGAGATCAAATATGTTTAAGACCTATAAAATAAAACTTCTTCTGAATAAGCAAGAGGTTTAGGGTGATGACATTTGGCCAGTCATATGCTGCGATGAAGGGCTACCAAGTTTGTTTGAATGAATGACCTTAACCTTTGTTTATAACAAAGAGGCCTAGGGTGATGCTATTACGTCAGTGACATGCTGGTGGGATTGCTGCGATGAAGGGCTACCAAGATTGTTCAAATAAATGACTTTGACTTATATTCAAAGTCACAGGGTCAAGTATGTTTAAAACCTTCAAACAATTTCTTCTGAATACCTAGGAGGCCTAGGGCAATAATTAAAATTTGGCTAGTAACAAGCTGGTATTAATGACTTTAATGTGTCAAATATGTTGAACATTTGTAAACAACCTTCTGAATAACCAAAAGGCCTAGGGTGATGTTAGGCCAGTTATATACTGGGATGAATGTCTACATAGTTTGTTCAAGTACCAAGATTCCAAGTACCATCATGTAGAACAGAAGTAAGGAAAGATTCATTCTACCCAAGACCAATTAAGAGACTGGAATGCCCTTCTACATACAAAATGTACCATCACCAGTACTGCTGGTAGGTGTTTCAAGACTTACCTATATGAGACAAACTAGACCACTATCCAGGATGTTTTAACTACACTGTATATAAAATGTATAGTAGATGTAGATTCACACACAACAACAACGAGTTGTTCAGCCACTACTAAACCCGACAAATTAAATCTGCTCAAGACAGACTGTAGGATATCTCTATCCGCTTTGTGTGCGTGACATATCCTTTTCTCCAACACTAAACCTGTGCATTGCTTGCGAAATATCAGCTGTGTTGCCGATTCTTTTACCACACTCTGTCATAATGTACCCTGGTGGTTCAGTGTGGCCGATGGTCCGTTACGATTTTCAGAATGGTATTTGGTACACGCGGAAGGGATATATATATATAGTCTGCATTGAATATGATACGACGGGCTCTACAGGTGGTGTCACGGTTTTCACTGCAAATCTTTCTCACTTTGTTCCTGGCATATACCAATTTATATAAGGACTCCATATGCATATCCGAAACGAGTAGTTCAGCCACTACTGAACCCGACAGATCCACCGCTACCACAGGTAAGATACACCACCCTTTTTCTTACCAAGGAAGTATATTACCGCCTTTTTGTGTGTGTGACAAATCTCTTTCTCCTACACTTTACCGGTGCATTCCCGTTTTTGCTGGAGATAAATAATAAACCTATCTTTATGTACCTCGCTAAAAGACAACTTACAACGTCACTTTTATCGTGTTATACAGACACAGGAATATCAACTACTGGGTTACGATATTTATTATTTAGGGGGTATACTGGTATCAGCTTGTTAACGAAACTTTCTACAAAGATTGTTCAAATGTATGACCTTGACCCACTTTCAAGGTCACATGGGTCAAATGTCTTAAAAATCTTCAAACAACTTCTTCTCAATTACCAAAGGGCACAGGGTACTGATATTTTGCCAGTAGCATGCAAGGATGAAGGGCTACCAAGTTTGTTCAAATGAATGGCACTGACCTGCTTTCAAGGTCACAGGGGTCAAAAATCTTAAAAATCTTCAAACAACTTCTTCTCCGTAACC
>JAULCA010311015.1:10045-44441 GCA_032360845.1 Crassadoma gigantea
GGGGGGGTCTGTTAGTTTAATCTGTTAGGTAGTCTCCATCGCTCAGATTTATGAATTTCTAGCTATATTTTTTCATAACTGCTGGGTTCAATGATAATTATTCAAAATAAATAGATTTAGATAAAATCAATTCCATTTGATGTATACTGATTACTTAGTTATTTAAATCGCCAAACGTTTGGTTTGATACGTATTAATTGTCCAACACTTGTCCATATATTGATATATTATGTTAGATGATGCAACGACAATGAAGACATTCCATTGATATGTTAAGATCTATTAAGGAATATCTTTTTTCTCTAATCGTGATTGCATAAACCGACGTGGAAAGTGAATATCAATGTTTTACCTTCCTTATACAGAGTTTAGTCGTCGTGAAATATAGTATATAATTTAAACCAGTTTTTCTTCTAAAGGCCCCACATCAATGAAGACTTTACATGACAAACCGCCCTATCATAATTTACCATGGAATCGAGTGAGGAATTTCGTTTTTTTCAAGCTAGCATTTATCACTAATCCTTACCAAAATATCCGGGTTTTTAAATAAATCTCTCAATCCACATTCACTACAGATGTATACTGTGAAAGAAAATCCGACCAAGACTAAATCTGTCACAGACTGTCCTTCATGATACGAGTGCCCTATATAACACGCAGAGGACCCGTCATTTGAAGGACTCAGAGTCCTTAGCGTGCTCAAGATATCCTAACGCGGGTACTTCCTGGTCCCAGCCAATACGGCATGGCGATACCGAATAGAGAGCAGAATTGCTGTGCAAAAACCGACAACCACAAATCATTGCCACAAATTAAGTTGGTCGTTTGACTTGCAATGAACGGGAATACATTTAAATTCAGTGTCAAGTTTGTCCTTCAGAAAGGTTACAAACAAAATAATACTTTTTCATATTGATAATCCGTTATATTTCATCTCGTGATAGTAATATTGACCAACTTCCTCGATAAATGGAACTGATTTTCTTAAACAAAAAAAATGATATACCGTCTTTATATATTACGGTGTGTCTGTACCGACATCAACGATACACGGCCTTCTCGTGACAAATAATAGAAAGCGATACAATATATTCCTTATATGGTCAATACCTATCAAGAAAAACGAATTTCAAAGTAGTCACAAACGTTTCAGTTATATTGAATTAAGTTTATTCTGCATGATGCAAAATGCTTTCTTTCTGCAAGTATAACTTTTTAAAAAAAATTCCTTAGTTCATGCGATGACGTCGGTTTTATTGCAGCTGAATATAATCAATGCACCAACACTAAAGCTTGAGATGGATGTGTTGCTAATGAACCTACGAAAGAGATTTAAAGGTATCCCTGTATGCTTTAGTCATTCGTTCAAGTTTAAACGTGATAGGTGACAGCGTTAAGTTGCTTTATTTTGTTATTGCTAACAAGAATCAGTTTCCGTATAAACCCGAAAGAGGTGTACTTGTACAGGTACCAGCGTCACCTGATATTTTTAATACGAATAATTTATATCTTCAACATATCTAAGAAATATATGACGGATTGGTATAAGTTCATCACAGAAACACCTCGACACATAAATTGAAGGCTTAAAACGGTAAATAATCAGAAGTGTTATCAATGTATGTATAAGACTCACACGTAGGTAAATTATGATACTAATAACGTTAGTGATTTCATTTAAATCAGATAACATATTTAGAATGCACTCGGTCAGAGAATTATTTATTTTACGGTTAAATATTTAAATAAAAGTCACCCGTTCATTTTAGAATAAAAAAGTTCATCTCGTTCTAAAACTTTATAATATCAACTGTAAATTGTCCTTTGCAGAAGGAAGTGTTTTGTCAATGTCGATTTTTTTTCTGTAGTATGCATATTGGTTTAACTGAGACGATTTTTATTAAGCGAATTGGTATTTGACACACAATAATTGAATGCATTCCAGAAAGCGGATATTTTACACTATGGCAAACCATCCCGGATCTGAAATAAATATAAATTGTAATTAGGAATATCAAGGAACAACCAGATGGGCCAATCAATGATCTCCTTTATGACGTAATATTTTCATAGAGTTATTTCCATATCTTGTTATAAGTAATGTATGCTTGGTTAAAACTGATAATATAAAATAAACAATAGTTTATCTATAATATTATGAGCATTTTTTATTAATACAATTATAATTTCACACAGCATGATATTACTTTACAGAAGTAAGTAAATAATCTAGAAAAATACTTCTGTAAAGTAATATCATGCTGTGTGAAGACTTTGCACTGATGACAATATATAAAACATAATATAAACTTTATTTATTTTACAACAATTATGAAGCCAGTTATTCAATTTATATTAATCTCTCCTGTTGGCCCGGATGTTAGCGCGCTGGATCTCTTTGTGTGAGAGGAAACCGGAGTACCCGGAGAAAACCCACATGGTCGGGCAGGTGACTCCGTACCTTGTTCACGTCCGATCGGGGAACATGATGACAATAATGTTGCAAACAGTGATTTAAAAACTCTAACGTTTTTAAAATATCTGTAAAGTCAAAGTCTTCCCGTCACTTCTTTAATGGCATTTTCACATTCTTTTACCAGTTTGCTTATGAATTACCGTCGTTTTTTTTATTTTTCGTATTTTTATATTTCTGCTTGTAATAAGGACTATATGAAGAAGAGGGGTTCGATTAGTCAAGAGTAGCTGAATAGACAGAATCATATGGTAGGGTTCTCCTATCTATGTTTCCAACAACAAAATAAGACATGACCAAACATAGGAGGAAATAAATTAGTCAAGGACGACGTGTAGTATTTTTAAACTAGAAGCGTTAAGAGTCATTTCCGGCCTCGTCGAGAATTTTGAATTAGTTGTTTTGTTCGTAATCTGGAATAAACGAATTATTGAAATACGAAATATGAAATGTATTCGACAACTTGTTTAGGAAATATGGCATTACAAAGAGAGACATAAATTACATTTTCATATTCAAATGCGTGAATATCGTTTGGTGTGCGCTATTTGGTAAAACATTAACATTTTTGAAGGAAATTGAATAAACCCTTTTTAATTTTTGAAAGCCTCCGCATGCAACAAACCAAATACAATTTGACATGCTTAAATATTTTCAAACCAGTGTTCATTCGCAGAAAGGAATATTTGTTTGTCATGGCGCAGGTTTTCATTTCTGCATGATTACTATCAAAAACACCATATTTTGTCTATTTCTGAACTAAAAATTAGTTAATAAATTCAAGTTGAAATGTTTTACTTTTTATGAGGCCAAAAATGACCCATAACGCCACATCTCCTTTATGCTAAACATTTTCATATGATATTAACAACGAGAGATTAACAAAGTTACTTAGAATCGATTAAATTTGGATAAACATGAGCAAAAGCAGTATAAAGCTTAACCTTTTTAAAAGTATTAAGTTGTAACACATAATCAATTATTCTCCAATTTAAAAAAGTACTACTGCCTGTAGAAATCGGCGTGATCACCTGTCACTTCAAACTTGACTTTACTTTGATGTCGACCCAGTATGTTTTATAAGCTAAAACAGACCAAGGAGAGCTGGAAGTACCTGGCGACCTTTTCATCAGAAGTTCCGTAAACCCATGTGTTCTTTTAGTTTTCTTGTACTATAGATTTAAATTTTCTGAGAAGCGACGTACCGGCCGATACGACGACTTTAGAAGCTGTAATAAAGACTGTTAAATGGCAATTCGCCATTCAAATTGTCAATGGTGTGAGAGAAGCCATAATTATATCAAGTTCGAGTGTCTGTGTCCACACAGTGTCCGGTCAGACAGGTCGGACAAACAGGTTAACCACTTTCACTACTCATACTCTCGTTTGTAAACAACTCTGTCACTATACTGGCTGCTACACCGTCATATTAATAGTAATAACACATTCCATACATGAACTATGCACTGTGTATATGAAAACAAACTTCGAGAGCCTATTATATACAGCTGTTTTGTTTGTCCCAACGAGTTAAGTTTTATTCAGTCTCGAAAGCAATAACATTTAAATCACATTTAATCTCAACTGAACGACTGTTAGACTAAAACATATTTTCATATGTCCAATTAATGCGCCTTCTCTTCTTTTCTTCTGTTTCAATATTAGTTGAAACCAGTTTTTATACCAATATCTTAGAACCTAGCACACAAAAGGGACAAAATGGCTATACGATGCTATTTATTTTATGTTTTGTTCATTGTATCTATAACCGAACTGTTGGAGGCACAATCACTTTTGTGAGAAACACAGTGTATTCCATATGTTTGCCCATCGAATCATTTCGAGTTACATTCCACTGTCTTCGGTGTTCAAACGAATCAAACTCGTTACGTCATTTCAATATGTGATAAAGTAAGAAAGGATCCATCCATAAGAACAAACAGGTCGGAACAGCGCAGGACCGGAAGTACGGGTTAAACAATACGGGCGATCCGGGAGTAATCGCATATCATATATGCACCAAGGACACCCCTGCACTGCCAATCTTCGCGCAGTGTATTTATGTGTTTAACACAAATACTCTTCGACGTGGTCACTGCTTTCGTACCTCAGTTCATGTGTTATACAAATATATATTTCTTAACACAATGGTTGCACAAAAGCGACAAACGAGCCATATCCAGTTAAATATATACTTCGGTTGTAGGTCGAGCTCTCATCCTTTTGTGCTTCGAAAAACAAATGTCAATATTTAAACACAGTCTGAATTTCCTCTGTTTACTCACACGCGGTGTTTTGTTGGTAGTCTTGTTCAATTAGATGTTTTAAACTACTATCGAGGTCATCAAAATGTTTGAAGATGATTTATAGTCTTGTTAAAAGTGTCGGTAATCTGTGGCAATAGCTAAAGGTGGGCGTGTTTCATAACAAAGAATGAAATGGAAGGGGGCGTGGCATTTAGCTGTAGTATCTGTTTGACACGGGGTTATGTCCGAGAACTGAAATAAAAAAGCTAATAACGGAATACCGGTATTGTGGACATAGTGGTCGTCAAACACTCCACTTTCTCTCCACACCTGGTAGGTCATGTTGATATCCGATGGCGTCACTGTACGGATATTGTTCCAAGATTTGGCCTCCTAATAAATTAAGACTGTTAAAAATATCCTTGCCGTAATATTTTTTCCTGGATGCCAAATGCAAAGGCAGTCGGCATAAGTATCATTTGTTTACTTAACGACAAACTTTGGACATCAAGGTCCAGTTTTGGAAAGTGTGGTCATCTTAACAACAACTTAAAGCAAAATCTTAATTGAGTGTGCGTAAAAAATACAAAATAAAACTGTATAAAGTAAAAACCCTCACAACAGTTAATACATTTTGATGATATTTCTATACGTTCTGATCTTTCTAGTAACCGATCCGTAAGGCTAACCTTCCTGTGGGTTCTAGTCTTATCTAATTAAGACTTCATTATTACTTTTCGACCAATGTTTATATGAATCTGTATTTGAACATATATAGGTAATGTATTAATATAAACGTACAGACATGAATTTCAATAAATGAAAGTACGGAGATATTAACAATAACCTCGATGAATTGTGGTTTTATTTGCGATGATCATAAGTACAGAGAATGGGTTAGCTGCCAGTCTAGCTGGCTCAACATGGTTTACAAAGCATAAACATGACTAAACTTGGGATCTTATCTTTCTTCTTCCTTATGTCTCCCTTGACAATGCCTCATTTTTAGCCATAAGTTGAGCGTTCGCCCCTGTGAGGAAGGCTTGGGGTTCTGTCCCCTGGACGAGACATACCAAAGTCTATAAAAATGGTAGTTTCTACTCCTGCTTAACGCTCAGCAATTTTGGAGTTGTACGACTGGTTCGCCCGTTGTTATTATAATGTGACCGGGTGGGATGTCCTGCTGGGTGTCGTTGGCAGTATATTTCAGTGAGGTAGCACTATAAAGTCGGCATCAATTCCGCGCTATCACAAGGAGACAATACACGCATACACTACACGCATGCATCTTTCACACAAGGAAGACCATCCTTAAATGACCATAGCTGTTGATAGGACGTTAAACAATACTAAAACCAACTAAACCAAACTACACTCATTGGAGGATGACATTGCCTGTATGGTCATCACAGGACAGTGCTGGCACCCGCCAAATAAGCAGTTGGAACTGGGAAATCATCTTGACCCCACAGAAGGCCGGATTTTTTTATGTATTGTATTATGATAAGTACTATGGTATATGTAGTTGTAATACATTTGCACTTGTAAAATGGAATTGTGAGTGTGTTACCAAAATAGTAGAATTGATGAACAATTTGATACAGGAAGCATTTATGTAGGTATTTGCGTCCTTTTGTGTTACAATTGAGTGACAAAATACACATTTGGCAACTCACCATGGTGAATATCTGAGTAAGATAATAACACAACAGTACCACAGCACTGTTTTGTATCAGTCGGAAACAAACTTTGCCTTTGAGAGCCCAAACGGTATTACTTCGTATGCTAGCTGTTGACATTGATAGACACGACCACGTATTTCTTTTTTTAAATATATATTCCTTTTAAAGTTGGAAACGTCAGTATTTGACCATTCCAAACAATTGTTCGTTTCCTCACGGTATCAACACATAAACTTAATCGAGGTGACACTCCGGCCTTCCGTCAGATGTCGTGTCCTGGTAGCGTGTTTGTCTTGGGACAAACCGAACAGTAACAGAATACAGTGATCTTTCGTTTGTCGCCGGTCAAGCTTTTTCCAAGGGTTATAATGATTCTTTGTCCGGCGTCGGTCACTTCATGTTCGTAGCCGGTACAGGCAGACATTTACTAGATATAAGAACATGTCATTGTTACACCAGTCTGTAAATAAGGTTGGCGTCTTGATAAAAAGAGAATACCGAAAAGTGAACAAATTCCTTTTCAAATTCAATTCAAATTTAATGAAACTAAGACAAAATCTGGATTGAAAAAAATATCTACACGAGGAATATTGAAAAAGGCTCAAAGTGAATAATATCTTGTGCTTTTGAAAAGTAAGTCCCTTCTGCTCATCGACCAATCTTCCATACTTATCTAGGTCAAGTCCAAGTAATGTCATGTTCTCAAATAGAGAACCGGGGTTGTGAAACCATCAGCATGCATCAGCATACAAAAACATTGACCTTTGTATCGTACAATAGAATATAATATTTCACTATGAGATCATGATAGTGGCTATTAAACTTGTCCGTAATCTCAATTTACCTGTATCAATCGGAACTTCGTGTTGTAAATTCGTTATTCAGCTTTCGGCATATTGCTAATCTTGATATTCAAAGCCAGCCCTTAAATAACGAGTCAACTGCGACCTGTAAATATTGTATGCGGGAGAAGCACGGATGCTAAAGAATGGTTCGCACTGGAAAATACAAATCAGTTATAAACACAGAGACTATTTCCATGCATGTTTTATGTAATGTCACATGTAAGATATAAAGTGTACCTAGACCCATTTTTGACCTAATGTCAAATATAGAATATAATCGTCCCTGAAGTCACAATAAGAAAAACATCGTGTACAATGAAAATGCTTAGCTAATGATTCATAAACGAAACAAATAAAAACGAATATATATATCTACTATTACACCTGTGAATCGCGTGTGAAAATCAGTGCGTTGTTTTTCATCATCACACACCACCCGTACCCTGATGACACCGGGCATGCCATCACGTGACCTCGAGAAAGATGATATCACAATAAAGGTCGCACGAGATGGGTGGCGCGCTATGGTTCCCGCGTTATTTCGTGTACCGTTAGAGTGGTCCGTGTGGGAATCTACATAAAGGTGTTATGTATAGATTACCTGAGTTGTTTCTGTCATTCAGGTAAGAAGGTATCAAATAGCCTTGTCCCCTTGTCATCAAAACAAACTGTGTCCTTTCCTTTCAAACTGTCATGTCAAATAACATCCAAAGCTTACAACTGGAATACATTCACTTTAGTATTAAATCATTTTAACATATTTTTCAGAGTAACCTCTTAAACCTTGACATTTATTAAATATTGTGATTTTTCCCGATTTGTGAACATTCAACGCCAAGTTGTCAAATCATTGATGTACTGTTCCGGGTTTGTTGACTGACTCATATGAGCGTGTTTCCAACTCGTTAGAAAAGATACGTAGTAATGTTTAGGATATTTCACGTGTTATTAAGTTAGGACAAACCGTCAACAATTTGAATATGTAGTACTTTATTAGTATTTATAAATGGATTTATATTAATTTATTTCAATTTATTGTCTAAGAAAAATCAATTTTCATCGCATGTTTACCTTTTCATTGTCGTTATCGTTTAGCAGTACACAGAACCGACGATAATTTGGACGATTGGCCTTAAGTACAGATGTAATGATCCGTGATTTGACGTGATTTGGCGTGATTAAAGGACTATTTCATACACAGAGAGCGACCCAGCCCTTTAAAACTGAAACACCTTAAAGTTAGAATTTTCGTTTCACATTTAAAAACTTAATAGAAACGTGTTAAGACTCTGAAGATTGTCATCAAACAGACTCATTCTTCCATATTTCTATGATTTATTTTTGTGTGTTGTGATCTTTTTACTGTGTGTAACGGGCTCATACACTGTACTGTAATCTGTATCGTGTTTTAAAGGTAAAAACAACTACGTTACAGAGTGTGCTTCGTTTATCATTGTATTGCAATGCTACACGTGTAGTTAGGGCTACTTTTTTCGTTTCTGATATTTTGACACATATGAACTACAATTGGTTGAACGGATATGAAATGATATCAATTTTGAAACTACAAACTAAAACCTTACACGACAGGATATTTAAAATAATAAAACATGAATCATATTATCGATATTTTCAAATTAAACATTCAGAAATCGAGTGCTCTGTAATATCATTACAATCGAAGCTATCGTGAAGAATAAATATTAAGTAGCTGTGCCGTTAGAATGTCTATTTATAGCTTAACAACGTCACGAATCAATTCCATATTGTTTTACACTGATTAAATACCACTAGAAAAAGCGAACTGATCCTGTATAAAAAAAATCTTATTAAATGGTCGCTCAATATCTGACTTAATATCCTGATATGATATTAATACATTGACATCTGCGCATTATCTCTTGAGCCTTTGTTAAATGTATAATTTATTTTTGATAGCCTAATATCCGGAACACCATCGTGTCGAACTAGAAATATTTCCGGAATCCTAAAACCACAGAGGAAGAGGGTAAAGCAAATATTTCCGATAAAGAAGCCTTTCGAACAAACGTTTTATTTATAATTAATGAAGAGAATGGGGCCCGTTTTAAAGGTTTACTAAAATTTAACATGTTAATTTATCGTTTAAAAGCACCTGCTTGTCTCCAGATTTTTAGAGCTGTTCTCCCGTTGTTTTTGTAGTTGGTTTCTATTGTTACTAAGTTGTTCCTGGAGCCATGATGGTGTTGTAATTTAACAGTTTCCCACGGCGTTATCACAAAAGGGAAAAAACAATACACCTCATCATCTACCCTACAACAACGAAATATGACATAGCCTCAAAACATGAGAACAAAGTATACCAAAGTGTCTCTATACTAGGACATAGTATATCACAGCGTCATTATATAGGGACAAAGTGACAAAGGGGATAAACAAAAAGTCAACACATACAAAATATATATGCCACAGCGTCAACACATTAGGACAAAATTTACAACGTCAACAAACAAGGAAAAGATAAACCACAGCATCAACATAGGAAGACCTTAGCGTCAAGACACGAAAACAAATTAACCATAGTGTCAACACACGAAAGAAAATATACCATAGCATAAAAACCTTACAACGAATTACACTACAGTTTGAAAACTTTTGAACAAAATATATCATAGCTTCAACGTGTGAGGAAAAAATGTATCACAGTTTAAACACATAAACAACTTGTACTAAAGTGTCAAAATCTTATAACGAAGTATGCCATAGCGTCAACACTTTAGAACAAAATATATCATACCTTTAATATATACGACTAAAATGTACTACAGCGTCAAAAACCTTACAACAATGTACAACTTAACGTCAACACATGGGCAAAATATGGCACAGCTTCAACCCAAAAGAACAAAATATTCCATAGCGTAAATTCACAATGACAAGCATATCAAAACATAAAGACAAACACACATACAAAAAATTATTTCGACACTCAAATAAAATAAAATTACTAGAAATATAAATTAAGTTATCACTTCTTTAATATTTATCAATGCAGAGAGAAAACGAGAATTCATACCTGCTACATAAATAAGAAATCATAAGTGATACTTTACTTCAAAGGACTGTTTCAAATGTTCCGAAATATACGTGCAAACATGTAGATATACAGTTGTTACATTATATGACTAATATCTCTTATAACTAGCGGTTCATAAAAAGTAATACAAGAGAAAATGGAAAGTTGTAATACTTTCCTTCACAAATTGTTAAGGTTGTATTTTGCTGGTTTCAACAGCTTTTTAATCACTCTGTTAATTTAACAAGCTAGGAATAAACGTTACATTGATGACAACAAGAAGATAGTAATATTGACGATTACGTAACATACAGTCCTTCCGAACCTAATGCACTTCTATGGTATAAAACAAACAATGCGATATAAACTTGCATACAACGTAACTATAAATATTCTCTACGCGTCCAAAGATGTGTACGTGAATAGCTAGCCACAGATAATGGCGGGTATACCCGCATGTAAACATTCAAACAGTGTCAGATCAAAGGTCATGTCTAGTGTTATGTAATAGGTTAGGGAGGATTGATTCTTTCTGTGACTTCCTATAAATTTCTATTTAAATTTGAGTTTGAATGTCACCGATCTGTATGATAAAATTGCTGTCATGGTATTTATGATGTCTTTTTTATAAATCTTTTTCAATTTCAATGCGTATACTTGTTTTGTCCTTCAAATCTGTTAGTGTGCACCTAAACACCTTTAAATCAATAACATTATGTCAAATATCTACAAAGACCGATCGTCCTCTCCGTCCAATTGCACACATACAAAACATTTAAAAGCCATCATATAAATGTCTTAAACAAGTAATTCCCGACTACTCTCATGAATATAATTATATCTTTTTTTTTTTTAATTTATATATATTTATAGCTTCACGAGTATCGAACTTGTATATGATTATATCATTATTTACATAATATCGTTTTTATTTTGATATATATATCTTATTATTTACATGTTTATATTATAATTTATATTACATTATAACAGATAATATACTCATATAGATAATAATGCAACTATTAATATTTTATTTCACAAATATTTTATTAAATTATGTATGTAACACAATTATTGATTTACTGTACTTTTCGTACAAACACAAGCATTAATGTTTTTTTCATTATCATACACATGTTTCGTTAGGTTCGGTGAAATAAGAATTTACCTTGTTTTGCCCAATGATCTATAAAGTTGACAATGTCGGAGTTAATTCTACGCTTCTGCTCTGGGACCAACATACCATAATAGGTTCTTTCTCCTTTATAATCAATTGTTATCCTTCATAATGGTGTCATATTTGACGCCCATGCATTTTTTGGATGTGGTAAAAGAACAAAATTACTATATCACAATACATGAAAAAAGGGGTACGTGTAATATATAACCTTCTGTAGTTCTGCTGCGTAAAAGTCAAACACGTCTGCTGCCCTTCTTCGATTGCGACACTTTGCGACTACTTTGTGGCACTTACCTCCCTCCTTTTCGGCAGTGTTCTCTCAGAAACCTCTGGTCGGCCTGTTATAAGAACAATATGACAGTGTGGATGGTTATGACACCGTATCTAAGTTTTCATCATTCATTTAGATAGTATTTAGTAAGTTGCGAGTGAAATGATCCACCATCTGTCGAAAGGAAAGCATAACAATGACCCATAAGACGCTCCGACTATTTGAACTCGAGCACATAATTGGAGTTACTAGAAGTTGTGACCATACCTATTACTTTTAATGGAATTTTGCTATTACAGTTTACAAACTTTCTAATATATGCATCTCCGTATGACTATTCAACTATGAATCCCTACCTCATTTAAATAGCAATATCTTGTATAATAGATACAATTAGTCGACTATGTCATCATTAAATATAATTATCAATTGAGGGATCGACATGCAATGACGATGGTGATAGGAATTTCTTTATTTAGCAATGAAGTACACGGCCACAAGAGTTTACTGAAATAGCAAATAATCATTTATCAAGACGCGATCGTCATTTCTTACTTTAAGTACATCTAAATGACAAGTAAGAGACGTTTGTTTACCAGGTAGACTGAAAGGTAACTTAGACTACTTCAGGACTTCAAAACGAAGGACTTACAGAGCTTAAATGAATTTAGGTAACAATTGAATTACTGATGTCCACATAATTATAAATATAAAATGTTTTAAAATTTATTTAGTTCATCTCTGTTTGATTTTTTAGAACAAGATCAGCCAAATTCGTGTCAAATTGGACGGATAATTTAACAAGTTAACTAAACACTACATTAAACTTCTTAAGAGAAGGGTCCACACAGTAATACATTTCACCTCTTGACTCTGATATCTTGTCGATAACTCCTCCTTTAGTTTGTTAATGGAGAAATAAATCTTTCCACTTTGCAGTCATGAATTTTCTCAATTGCAAGTACAAATAACAAACTTTACTTGAAAATTAAGGATGGACCTGTGTATATGTTGATATAGTGGGTGGTGTCACTCAACTGGAATTGGAGATAATTCATTTCACCTCTGTCATATTTGTAAATAATACACTGGATTTTTACAGCATGAAAACAGGGTTGAACATGTGTCATTTAAGACAAATCTAGATATCTCATAAGCTTATGATAATGTATGTCCATTTTCGAGATTAATGTTCGAGAAAGATATGTATGTAATGTTTTGTTTTTTATCATCTGAATTCTATCATTTTGAATCTTATAACATTGATCTAATATAGCCTCGACTGTAATGTTACCTTCAGGACCCCTGTCTCACTGCACTCTGGTGTTTCAAATGTACAGTAATTCTTCTTAATTTGATTGGATATAACTGATTCACAGTGTTACAGCTACATTTTTATTTACTAGGTGGCTCATTCGTTTAGATTGATATAAAATTGAGATCCAGGGTTCGAATCCCGGTCTAAGGCCACTAAATTATTAAATTCAGACCACTGCTGTTCATTATATCCTGTTCATTATTTCTTAATCATTTCACATGAGGTATGTTATTTTTCCAGGAAGAGGTAAAGTAATGCCGAAAAAAAATAACAAAGGCTCTGTAAAAATTAAAGGTAGTGGTATGGGATCCAAAATGCGCCACATGGTAAGTGAACCTTCTTACACAGGTATATTTATATCCATTTTTTTCAACAAACTAATTAAATTGGTCATATTGATTTCATGAATGTTCAAAATGTTCTGCAGTTAAAGTCAAATTTGATCTTTAGATAATCCCTTTGACATTTGACAAGATTTTAATTATTCGAACATACCTCCCGATATAGTTTTCATTATTGATTATTAACAACGTGTAATAAACGGAAACTAGTTTTATGCATGCCAAGTAGGCAGTCGTTTTGGATCATTAGCATCAACGTGGGAGGGCAATCTACTACAGTACACAAATTAACCAACACGGAAATGAATTCAAATTATTTTAGACTGTCTTACTTCAAGCATATTGCATATACATTTTGGTTAATTATGAATTTTCAAAAATGATAAAGAATAAATTATATCAGAAGAACGTAGCCAAAATTGTATACCATAATCACCGTAGCGGTCATTGTGGTCAAGATATATCAATTTGACTGTATATATACACTTTACGTATCAACTCCATTTCATATTACTTTGTCACCCAACATGGTAGGTTAATAATTGAAACAGATAACTGGTTTGAGTCATCACCTTGGTATCTATACCACTGTATTAGAGTACGCTTAACCAGATGTCAGGGACCACTTGTATAAAGCGTCTAAAAGTTGAGGAAAATCTCAAGCAATGTATTGTCCGGGAAATCTTAGACTTAAGGAAATCTCAAGAGTTGAGATGTTTTATACAAGTGGGGCCAGGTTATGTTTCCTGCACCCGTGTGGACCCTGGTCTGAGAGAGAGAGAAAAAAAAATCATTTTTTCTTTTTCTCTCCTACCTAAGTTATTACGGCAATGTTGTCCTAAAAGCACTCATCGTTAAATGACCTTAACATTTGCGACAACGTCAAAACAGATATTTGAAAAACTGTTATTGCTTCAGAATAATGACTTTTACCTGATGAATCATGATAAACCGCATTTGAAAAAAAAACTATCAATTACATGGAAGTCATATATATAAAAACTCTAACATATGCATGAAACAATAGTTGCCACATGTGGCACAGGAACTGTAAACTCATCCACACCACACCGTGTTTAAGTTAGTTCAAATTCTTGTAAATATAATTATAACAGAAATAGTTCTTAGCTACTTGTTTAGGTGGCATTCCTTCAAAACATTAAGCAATATCAGATTTTCAAACGTACTTCGTGAATCAAATTAGAAATTGAGCTAGGCATAGGAACTTGAAAACGGCATTTTATATTGAAACGTTTAAGTATTAAGTATTTTGGGTGGTCGGGTGGTGCAGTGGATAACGCACTTGCCTTTCACCAAGGCGGCCGGGGGTTCGATTCCTCGATCGGACGTGAAAAGGTTTAGGGTCACCTGCCCGACCACGTGGGTTTTCTCCGGGTGCTCCGGTGTCCTCCCCCCCGCGGGGGGGGGGGGGGGGGGGGGGGGCGGGGTGCCCCCCCCACTCCCCCCCCCCCCCCCCCCCCCCCCCCCTGCGCGCGTACATCCGGGCCAACAGGAGTGATTAATGTAAAAAGTTGAAATAACTTATTTCATAATTGTTGTAAAATAAATAAAGTTTATATTTATATTTAAGTATTACGTCAGTTCTAGCAACTTCTATTTTTATATAACATTGGTTTTATTTTACAACGTAACCTTTGAGTCGGGTTCTGTATGTGCATTTTGATATAATAATTATCTTACACCTTAATAACGCCTTTTCTACAACAGTGTTGCTATTTTCTCAGGTGTAATAAAATAAGGAACTGTTTCGGATGACAAACAGTGACAAAATGAATGCAAACATGAAATACGTGGTCCATTGAATGTATAAGTCAAATCAATTGATTTTATTTTATCAAAAACACACTATTTTGTTGGTACTGTCTTATGAGGATTGCTACAATGGACGTCTGGCTGACTAGTGGAGATAACAGGTGAGTGTTATAAGTGGGTAGGTCTAAAAACTTAGGTGAATTGGGTGGGTTGGGGTGTGAAGGTGAGTAAAAACCATGTAAGTGAAGGGAGGGAGGAGGAGGGTTGGGAAACGGGAGGTAAAGAGTAAATATAACAATGTTTTATTCCTGTTTTGCCTTAAAGAGCAGATTGGCGTGGGAAAATTATTTTACGAAGGAATAATTTGAGATCAAATGCTGACAGGAAAAAGTGATTACCGTTGTTACAAGTTCATTCATTAAATATACTCTGATACACGAGCGCCTGATATATATAGCAGCGGGATGTAGGACTGACGTGTTAGCTACATATGTAATACATAATTGTAATACTCACAATGCTATATAATGCACATAGAGCACGTGAATGACGTATGTTTCCTTAACGAAATTGCTAGTTCCACATTCATCAAATAATTTTATTCTTTCGTTAACTATGTCTTCCTCTTAATAAAATCGTGAAGTTATATTAGGCAAAAGAGAAAATTCCTATTCTAAATTAAACTCAAAGAAAAAATCTGGTTAGAGTAATGTATTACTTCTTTATAGATACCGAGTACAAAGACGTATGTGTTTCTTCAGATCTGCCCGACTCCTTCGGAAAAACGATTACATTTCAAATTGTAAAGCATATTGTAGCAAAATTGCTATCGAATGTTTAAGAATAATGGCACTTAAGTAATTTTTTTCAAATTTTGTATTGCATATAGGCAGAAATTCGTTAACCTCTAAAAGATGGAAGGATATATCAGGATGAGTTCGAAGGTATTGGTTAGCTTTACACTACATACACAGTAGAAAGCTAGCATACTTCCACAAAAACGGTTCTATTACACTAATGATAACTGTATCCAAGAAGTAGTCTGAATAACAATTATACAAGCCTTTATTTGTGGATTTCATGAATTAGAAACCATTTCTTCTGATACATTTGCTGACAGACCAGACCTAAAACAACGAAGAGCGTAAGTAAACGTTTACATAATTTAATAAGAATTTAATGATGTTCATCTGTTTACCCTTTCTCGATGAGGTACGGTTTTAATTAAAGAAATTTCAGGCCAGATGGTTACCATTCAGTGGCTCAGTTTTCAAAGTTCAAAGTAACGAAATTTTATTGTCTTAAATGCTTTTGATTGCAACTTTATGCTTTTCAACTGTTTATTTTGGTGTGAGTACAGAGAGGTAAAAAGACTTTCTGCGCATGTCTGGGCGAGGCTCCATAAATGAGGAGCTAGTATTTACTGACTCATAAAACATGCGTTTTAAGATCCACGTGTAATTCGCATCGAACTTCAAAGTCATTAAAACAGATTTAAGTTAACATTTTTAGCAGGTTAAGACGTTTTGTTCGACTTTTCTTTATTAGTTTTGGTCCAATGTCATGAGTTATGAAGTGGTAAACCCGATATTGTAGAGGTGTGAATACCACCTTCAAAACGTATCTGATGCTGCTTTAGTCCGTGATCCGTGCCAAATGCTAGACCGATGATGTTGTGTAATATATCTTTAAGATTTAAAGTTCTTGCGATTTTTATGTGTTTTTAATTGTTTTATAAAATATTGAAGTCAGCTTTGGTTTAGGTTTAGGTGTTAGCGAGTCCTAGTTATCGTAGGTATCGGAGAAGTGAGAACACATTTGCTGTAGGACCCCTATGGCTACCGTAGTTTCCGGTAAGGTACACTTAAGATGATCTAGAAGAGGAAGTCTTCGATTAAATCGAGATATGCTAGCATCTTTCGGCAACTCTCGCGAGACATTAAATCATACAACCAATAAAGAAGTAGTTATAAAAGGTGACAAAAACTATTTCGTGGACGTAGTTACACAAAACATTACGCTTCTCAGTTTAAAGCTATTGAGATTGTCGTAAGTGCTGTTCTTTTCCGGATATATTTGTCTAACAAAAGAACTGTTTTCCTCCACTTTCATTTTTTCCCTAAAAATAAAAAAAAAAAAATCCTGAATGGTTAGTCCAATCACAGTGTGCTGTTATCATGATTACTTAATTTACTAAATGCACCATATAGCAATACAAAAATAATAGAGAACTTTCAGCCATCTTAACGAAGCCGCAAAAGTGAAAGATATGCACTGCAGACGCTTCTAAATACCTACATTTGTAGAGCAATTAAAATATATAGTATTACACCGTATTATTTAAAAAAGTATATTTTTACTGAATGCATACAGCAGCTGAACAATGGCAACGATTGAAATATCAGAGTTAATCGAACCATTTAAAACATCTAATATCTACCTTCTGCACTATCAGATTTTTCATAAGTCAAAGAGTCAACTTCATGGAAAAGTTAAAAGAATATAGTATTTATCGCTACATGATCAAGAAGTGCATTTTGTATTGCCGGAACTCTTTGGCACCTGGAGGGAGATACGGTATGGTTATTAGTTTTCCTAGTGGGACATTTTCTGTGTAGACAGCGTCCTTAAACTTTACGGTTGTCAGAGCTGGCAACAAGTATCGCATGATTTCACGTCAAGTGTCACCCCGCGTAGGGATCCGTTACCTTCACCGCGGATTACAAGTGATACGTCCGCGGAAAGAAATATTCCGCTCCGGGGTTTCGGCGCAACCAGCGTGCTCACGTAGAGTTTGAAACAAGATTTCAAAATTATTTTTAACATATTAATTGAAATAGACCCAAAAGCATCACTTAAAATGTGATCAGCAATCGCTGCCGTATTTTTGAAACTGGAGATTTAAGTAAAGGGCCGGAATTTTGGCTCTGAATATTTTGAATGATTTCCAAGAGTTTAGAAAAGTTCTGATTTAATTGGCACTTATTAAACAGTTTGCTATCGAATCGACGTTATACTCAGTCACTATCTCTTCCATCGTGCACATTACAAACTGTGTCGTTATTCTTCATTTTATTATCGATTTGATATTTATATCATATTATTTAAGCAGTTTCTTACATAACGCAGAGAACAAATCAACTACACTTGTCACCTCGTCCTTCAAATCAAGCAAAACGGAGAATGTTCCCCTCCCTCATCTGAGAACGAAATGACCACCAATGATTTCCCAAGTCCCACAAATACGCCACAAATGACAGAATCATTTCTAATGCTCCTGAACCTATACTGCTGATTGTCAATTATCATTATAATAAGTTATAATAATAAAAAGTGTTTAATAATTATGAAATAAAAAATGTTTTAGGGTAAAACACATACACAAACTAGACAGCTGACACTAACAGTATATTCGTAGTTTGTTTGAAGTTTGATGTCCGTTATTTATGCTGGGTCCTACCCTGGGATAACCTGATTATTGATTATAATTTTTATCTACTTGAATGAGAATATTCATAAATTTAAACGACGACATTCAATGAGTATACTTAGTGATTTACCAAAAACATGAAAGTAAATAGGCTTTTTCATGGAGTCCATATAAACATAAAGCTGTAACAATTATACGCCGCAAATAAGTTCTCACATATGTGTTCTTAAAACTGAATTTACAACTGAACTACGCTGTACCGGGATACGGGAAAACAAAGGTGTTTCGTCGTTTATCTGTTGTCTTCTTGTGTATCTCTGAGGCGATTTAATCACAGCAAGCGCAAAGTTGTATTATTGTATCGCACAAAATTTTCGTGGATACCTTCCGTCGTGGTTTGACGCTATTAAGATTGTTTCGTGGTAAAAACTTTCGTGGATATCCTTTATTAAGAAACAGTAGACACGTGTATCACTCAAATTCGTTGTATGTATGTTCGTGATGCCATAGCAGTCACCAAACAAGGTTTACACACAACGAATATTTCATATTTTACAGTAAACTGAGAATGAAATCGTGAGAATGATTGAGTTCAAAGTTGACAACATTTTTGATGAGTTCGGTGACAAGATATTTCAGCAGACAGCAGGCATTCCTATCGGAACAATATGTGTCCCGTTGAAGGCATTTGTGTTTGTATTTTCACTGGAGGTTGAATTTATCAATGAGCTTACCAGCTTATCAGGACTGGTAACGAATCATAGGCCTTCCTTCAATTTCACATACGGATAATCAACGAAATAAATTATTATATCGATAGTATATTCACTCCTTTAAAAAAAAGGAAACTGCTGACTTTCATGCTTTGGAACCTTTCTTCGACCTTCATATACTACATGACCACTAGGAACGGCTTACTCCTACGCTGTACGATAAGCGGAACCATTTCAATGTTTTCCGATCATGAAATTTCCCTTTCTTGATAGTTTCATTCATTGCTCTCTAACCTACGGTGTTAAGTTTATAGTCATTAATGTGCCTCTTTGTTCATTGTTACTTCCGCGATTCTCGGCATTAGGACAAACCATTACTTGGAGTTGACCTCAGTTTTCATGGCAAGTGTCGTCGAGAGAGTAGAAGACGTTTATTAATTCTATCTATTATAAATAAGTTTTTTTTTGAGAATTAAGATATATTTCTGATTCCGAAAATGTGATGAAATCTGTTGTTCTTATTTGAGAGTGCTTTTTGGAATGATAGCTTGCCATGAGTCGTCAGGTAGGTTTAGATTATCTAGATTGATTTGTTATCACTTTCAATCAAAATTTGTATTTTGTTAAGGAAAACAGTATACATTGTTCATAAGTTATGATAAGTTTAAAGTTTACTTGTATTTCTTTAAATACAGCACACTATGAAGTCAAACTAGATCTAATTTATAATATATATATTGTAACTTATAATTAACTACATCTACGCTTTGATATAATAATCTAGCAGATATCGGTACGTTTTGGTTGGCGAAGTGCTTACTTGTCTAAATACTACTAATAGGTTTTACCTGGCGAGACGGGTAGTATTGATACAGCAGGCAGTTAATTAAAAACTCTTCAGATGAACGCTGGAGCCAACACAAACGCTCAGGTGTGTAAACTCGTCTGACTTCAGACATGTGTAGTAAACGCTAAACTGTCCCATTCATAAGTAACATTAGGAGTCCATGTACTTTAAAACGTCTTGTTGTTTCACGCTGTGCTCACTGAACCAATCTAACAAAGAAGCACCTGTAGGGATGATAATTTGTTAAGTATGTTTTTTTTTACCCTTATAGCATTTTTTGTGTCTGTAAGGTGTTAATTATTCACTTTTTTCCTGCATTCAAAATCCTTGAAAAATATTTTTTACAGATTGATATTAAAATTAAATGGTTTCTGGTATTAATATTGAAGTGTCACATTGTAGGGAAGCGCTATATATACGCGTTTTTCTGTAATAAAAAAAAAAAAAAAAAATAGGAACCAAATCTACCGAAAGCCTAAAGGAATGAAGGTCAAAAATTCTTAAACAAAATAATAAGTTAAATAGGTGTATAACAATGTTTATGACTAAACAGTCTGATATTCTTTAAATAAAATTTATCATTTTATTATTCCAGTTATCCTTTTGTTGGAAAACCCCAGGAGGCGGATCGTTTAGGAAGGTAATACAGGTTGCTGTTTGCTTCGTCATCTAGTATCCGAAACACGTTCGGTCGTATAAAAAAATGAAAGTTCATCCCCAAACTCTTGATTTTTTTACACAATATGTAAACTGTGTGACAAAAGTGTTCCCATTACAAGCCTTTGTCTGACCATCGTGATAATTTATCCCCGTTGATCTTAAACAAAGGTACGACAGATATATCACAAACTACAGAAATTCAATATACTAGTTTTTTATCAACATGTCACGCAAATGGTATTTATAAATAATTTTGATATTTACACGAAGATTATGAAAATGATAACGAGACCTTCACGTCATTTTGAACAAATCAGTCAGGTGTACTCAAAAACTACTAACTGTTCCTTGTTTTCTGTTTTCATGTAGTTGTCCTCTATAATCACTAAAGGGGTTTGTGTAATAATTAAGACATGACAAAAGGTTGATAAATAGGTCAAATGTTTATTTACTGAGTTAAGAAAAGTATGGATATCTATTTTAATATACTTAGTTTGATACGACAGGAGAACATTGTAAAGCATTACAACAACACAGGATGAGTTTTCAGTATATTGTACATAGTACATACGACTCATTATTAACACTGACACCAGCCAATCCCTAGGAACGATTTTTGTGCTGCCTCAGAACTGTCGACAAAATATTGTATTGCTGATTCGATTAGTTATATGATATTAAAATAAATAAAAGAATATGTATTTTGCAAAATAATTATTAAATGATGAGCATAATTTAAAACAATAATGTTGGGTTTCATTGTTAGGTTAGAGGTGGTTAATGACGTAAATCAGCTAATTGAACACAAGTTTCATTTATAATTGATGTTTTTCACCGTAAATTGCTTTAAAAGGAACACAACCAATTATGATTAGTAATAATTTTTATCTTCTAGAATGAGTATAATCATAATTGATTATAATTCATGTGTTCTTGAATGAGAAGATTTATAAATTTAAACGACGACATTCAATGAGTATACTGAGAGATTTACCAAAAAACATGAAAGTAAATCATAGTTTAGATCGTCTTCGAAAAGAAAAATGTCTAGTTCCAAATAAATTATACATGTCTCCTCCAGAAGAGTTAGACATTTCATTTATTCCCCTGACACGAAAGTTATAAACAGAGTTTGACGTCTCAATACGTGAGATGATTGCTCAACCGAAAATACATTGAAAAGACCTATAGTAGGCAAAGTAGAAGGGTTTGTTGGTGATATAATATCTATTTTAGAGAACAAGATCTTTGGTCTTGGATTTGGTATTTAGATACTTAAGATATAGGGAAAAGCATAGGGAATTTAGAAATCGCATCAAAAGGAACTTGTTGTTTCACAAACATTATTAGACTTGGTATTTTCTTTGTAAATGAACAGCAAATAAAGGTGTAACTCCGGTACATACTTCAATAAAAGTCATGTTTATTTTGTAATCATTGTATGTGATACATAAATATCCATTAAGAAGTTGTAAACATGATGCATCCGCGTTGCACAACAGCTGATCTGTAAATCACATTTCAAAAGTCGTTTCCACATCACGCTACGAGATCCCATGACTTAACCTTGTTAACGGTAAGATAAAAGCTTCAATGAATGGTCGAGAACAGGTGCTCTTTGTCAGTATCAATACCAACAAATCTATACCCGTTTGCTATTCTGCATTACACTGAAAGGTCAGGCAGGCAGGACAGGTAAGTTTTTACGTGATATCAAATATTCAGGTGTAAATAACAAATTCCCTCTCAAGCGATATTTTCATACGGATCCCGAAGCAAGGTTCAAGTGATTCGTGCGGCGATAACATGCAAAAACAGTAAAAAATCTAAATTTGAAATTGACAAAAAACTAGTTGTATGTAGAATGTGTCGCGAAGTATTATGCACCTATATAAAAAGCATGGTTATCTTTTATGTTAATGTCTGGTTCGGAGACATCAGCCAAAATATTTATACTAGAGAATATAATATGTTTTTCGTAATCTTTCAATAAATGTAATACACTATATATTTATTTGTGTATATTGGCAATAAATTGACATTAATTTCTCATTTTATTATCCATATACGAATTGAAATCGCTTTTCAAATTTGAAATCTGATTTGCTCTTTTTGAGAATAACTTAATGGTTAAAAGATTTAGAAAAAAAACTTTGCTGCAGCTTTTTGCTATTATAAATAACTTTTTTTCAGCTTGTTAAGTACATTGAAGATTTGAGGTGCAACTGAGCCAATACAAAACCATTGAATACAGTGAAGTAGAACAGTTCCACATCGTCAATACACAGACAAGAAAAAAAGATTTAGGTGACCACAAATCAAACGAAATGACATTGCGATGAAAGTAGTATCTCAGTCATTTTAACTTCCTGTTAAAATATACTTAATAATTAAACGATTTTGATCTTATTCATTCATCACAATTTGATACTTAAATTGTAATGGATGATTGGTTCCTTTTTCTGAAAGATTTTATGTTTTTTTGTATAATTTTTGAAATATCGAGAAGTTGACCAGACACGAGAAGGAGATGTAATGGAGGTAAATATTGAAAGGTAATGGAGAGTGAGTGTGCGCGTTATATAACGGGACGGTGATCACAACAGGTAAGTACTCAGGTGTACCTAAAGTCAGCTGTCAATCACATTTTGATGACAGGTGTAACAATTTGAATTATGATATTTCGAGTGCAAATTGATAGTCAAAATCTTGTTATGTTGATTCCTTTAAATTGGAAACCTATTTACGAAGATATTTTCTGGAATACAACGTATTTTTCTAAATGTATCGAGCTCTATAGGGATTTTGTATTAATATCACGCATACATTTACATAACAGTCACTGCCTAAAACATTAAACTTTGTACCAAACTTGAATACACTACGACAAACATTGACATCGCCTTCGCTTTTGTAATTGTAATACATTGTAATTGATTCATTAGTATTATTCCTAGCAACAATATCTGAATGTGTTGGTTCTGCGGGCCAACGAAGCACTCATCTTGGGTTTTCTGTCTGAGAGGCTTAAACCTGCGTTGAGGAAATTTCCGTTCAAATAATATTGGCGAACCTGCTTGCTGATCTAAATGTTCGACGCTGTTGCTAAAATTGATTGTTGTTTCCAACTGGACGTAGTAACGCCCCACACAAACATCCGACATACATTGTATCGTGAACGAAGAACATATGGGCGAAGTTATTGATCAGATATATCTCCCATGTGTAATATTCAACAAAATTTGTAAAACATTACCAATCTTTGTTGACTTTTGGATACAAATTTATTTCCATACATACAGTCTTTTTTGTCTTTGTGTTCCACAAGTACGTGAGAAATCGTGAGCAATTCAGTTCATCGATCGAACCGCCTCGCGAAATGACGTGAACGATCCCTTGCTAAATTCAAATTACATTACATATGTCTATGTGTGAAATAAACAAATTTTACAAATAAATACACTGATATGACGATAACAGAAATTGGCAAAATATGTATCGTATAATCTGAACTATGGTATGACAAAACATCGTTCAGAAAACACAAAAGAAATTCGTGTTCGTAGCTGTGCATATTACATGTCTACAAATTTAAGTTTGATGAATCGCTGCATAAAATGAGATTTAATATTACCAGGTAAATTGATATTCGGATTAGTTTATAATCGTTTGATGTCATTGTTGAACAAACCATTCAGGTTTAACGACTGCTAAACGTTCGTATTTATGTTACGATTTTCCTTTCACAGTCCAACGCTCAAGATACTGTAATAATACTTAAACATCTGCATTCTGTACACATTATTGATGTTGTGATGTGCTGTATGATTTCACAGCTATGGAAAATAGAACGGCTAAGTTTGGTCTACATTAGACCGCTACGTAGATTATCTCAGTCAGAGATTATCAGTGTTTGTATTCACTCGATGTCTTTTACTATGGTTATTAGTTTTCCTTGTAATTTGGCAGTTCTAATTTGAGGACATGCCATAATATGGATTTCCATGGCAGGTAAAGCTGAACACGCTTGCTCTTCCAGAAAACCAGGTCTTATTAGCTTATACTTTGTAAGGGTTATGCATGTTTATTTCACCTTGTTCATATTTTACCGATTATAAGTGCAAACTTCGGTTTTGTTCACGCTTTTGTTGTCTCCTGTTTTTGTTTTAGGCAAATAATTTCTAAGGCCAGATACAGCGATGACGTTTTAAATGGGGCCCTTTACGCTTGTTTGGTTAACTATGGTTACATTTATTTCAAATCCTCGAAAAGGTACGAAAGTGCCCGACGACACCGCGATACACGAGCGTCTCTACTCTTAATGTGTCACAGCCAAAGCATCTGTCAGGTTACTATGGAGTTAATTATACGGTAAACGCTACGTATTATATCGCATTTTGTCCTCTACAGATTGGGATTCATTTTAACACCTTGTACATGACTATCTAAACAAAAACGCTTTCTAAAACCTTGACCCGCATCTGATTTTTTGGTTACATCACTATAATTTACATAATAGCTTTCGGAGCACCATTTAAAAGTACTCGTCAGATACTATAATTAGGTTGGAATAATTGATATATACCTAGCCTCCTCCCGCCTTAAACCCACAGTCAATAACCAAATTATCGCGAGAGTAAGTTGGGATTGACCTTTGTCTGCTTTTAGTCTTCTCCTGCAGGTTGCAATAATTGGTCTGTTATACTCAACTGGGACCGGTATTGTGGGATCTTTGAGAAAACGGAATCTTTCAGTTAGAATACGTATATTAAAACGGCCTTTATTGATTCGTGTTCCCATTGTGATTTTTTTTCTAAATCGTCTTTTTATATCCAAAACTTGTTACGAAAACGTAAATACCACTTTCCTTTGATACCCCCTTACAGTTCTCTCATTTGTTAACCATTGAAAGCAACCAGCCATCACATTTACAATGTAGTCATGTAGGGACGTTCTGGTGTAGTAGAACTGGACTGAGCCGGTCGCCGGTCACCAAGTGCCTAGGTTGGTTATAGCGTTAAGGTAGGAGGTTCCGAGTTCGAATCATGTTCTGTCCGTCGCATTTATCATCCACTCTATTAACACTGGTGTTCAGAGCTTTTCATGACAAGATTCAGCAAACACAAAATCGATACTTTTTCTTGAGTTTAGATAGCTCTTCTGAGTATGTGCCCTGGTCATTACATTTTGTTTATCATCTTAACAAAGATCAGGCTGGAATAATATAGCGACCTGTGAATACTAACCGAACGGCTTATGGAGTTTTATTTAGACGCATTTTTATTTTGTTTACTTGTTTGTTCAAGTTTCGCTTTCACACAACGGCTCATGTCATATGGAGACGATGACCACAAATGATGGGGTCAGTGAAGTGCTGTTTCACTGAACTACTGTAGCCCAGTCATGTTAGCATGTCACCCCACCCAGCCGGACTAGCCTGACCACGTGTTAGACAGAGATACACAGGGAAATATGGCAGAAGATACTTGGGACATGTTCGTTAGTGCGAATCAACCGATTCCTTTGTTTTTAAGTGAAACATTCTCGGGTACAAATCCTGTCGGACCTGCAAAAGATTATACAGGTCGTGCAAGGCTTGACCAATGCTTGCATAAAAGCAGCATTAGAAGAATAGGTCCGAACATTAAAATAGGTATCTTATAAACGAACAACTCTTGTCCAACCGGTTCAACCGTTAGGATCGCAATAAACGAACGCGACCCTGGCATCCCATATAAGAGAAAGAAACTAAGATGATTAGGAAGAAAATGAAGTTCACGTATTGAGACAGTTTTTTTTTTTTATCTTTTCCTATTCTCCTTTTTTTTTAAGTATGTAAATAGCAACTCTATTTCTCTTAAATATCGCAGATGTAACAAACTTGCTGTTTGGTTCAACGTAGTGTGTATCGAAGCCTGACACTTGTTTCTATCATCTCTGTCAGTTCGACTGTACAACTAGCGTATCTTAGTTCAGCAGGTTAAACGCTTAACATGTCACGGTCTGTTTATGTTCAAAAAGCATATTTTACGGTTCGCAGTCATGTGAAAAGAAAAGCTATTTGGCAGAAGCCATAATTTGAGGACTTGCTTTGGTAGGTGAACGATGTGGGGTTCTTTCATCGTTCAAAATAAATAAGGTCTTTAAAGACTCAATGTTTATCATATACCATATTATAACTGTATAAAAACCCGTTATTCATGTTCGTAATCAAAATATATTCATAACTGCGAATCACAGTGCAACAAGTTTGAATTTTGCAGCTTTTTTGTGATACCTTATTTATTTTAACTTTCCCGGATTAAGAAGCACTGCTTAGATGCCTTTAGGAGCCCCCCGTTGAAATACATAAAATATAAAACGGTCAAAACTGCAATGTTACCTTCAAACGCCCCATTAAACTGAAGGTTTAACGGTCACTTCGACAATGTAACGGGTGCTATGAAATGAAATATTGCTATGAATAATTAAATTAAATGGTGCTGTCCACTTCCATTGGTCACGTGCTAAGGACAGATGGACAATGACCCGCAATGTTTCTATATTGTCCACCTGCGTTTTGGAGTAATACACAACGTCATGTCGCATCTATTTATCCTACCAAACATGTTTTATTCATATACAATGCCTTTTAACCACGAAACGTTATGCTTTCCCTCAAGTCATTTTTTGTCAGTTGCTCTTCGCTGCATTCTTCTAAGTAACACTGATTTATGCTTGTTTTCTTATGACAAAAAATCGATGAACATATTTTAAAGTCATGTGAAATTTATCTCCTTTGTCATACAAAAATGATGAAAATCAGTAGAAAATATATATATACGTGTATCCTTAATGAAAACTCGTTCTAATGGAATGCCTATATAAGATTAATGTACTCGTAAAACATTACATTTCCATACACATAAAAATTATTTGCATTTGAATCAGTAGCCAGTGAGAACCAAATGCTGTAATTAATGCAGACGTTTTCAAGCGTTTCCAATGCCATGACGTCACTTGTGTGAATTTATGATTATATTTGTGGTAGTCATACATGTGTGCATAAAACAAGCTCCTAAACATTTTGTAATGAAACTCAATATATTTGAAACAAGGACGACATATATTCATGATAATATTATTGTTAATCTCCGCGCCGAAGGCAATGAGTTTCTGGTGATCAAGGCGGTACGACATGATTCAATATTATTATTAAGTAAATCAATAAAGAGAACAATTACAATGTTTAAAGGATATCACATGTCGTTATTTTCTTTCCATGAGACTTCGAATATGGATATTCAGACGAATTTTCTTAGGTTTCTAAGGTTACGAGATGTATTTGGATTAAAAAAAACCTGTGTTAAAAAAACCAATATTCAAATGATTACATGAATGAATATTTATAGGCTTTCACAGTGGAAATGTATTATACATGTATGTAGTTTCCGAATTTGCTATTCAGCTGAGTCACAAACGTTTTTAATAACCTTCAGTGATCCCAAATTGTTTGCCATTAAAACGACCTTAACATGTAGCTTCAATAGGAAAATGAAGGATTGTACCTGTTTGCTAGTATCTGATGGAACACGCCTGGATCCATTGTATCAGATAATAGAACGGTATATGAGAGAAAAACTAATCAGAAGGTGCTATTGCATAATACCTCACCAAGTTATTCTAACGGACAACTATTATGTTCTTACAATTTATGTTTCAATTGAAATGTTTTATTCTATTTAAAATCGTTCATTCCCCAGCAAGACGTTCTCACTTCCACTCCCCTGTAGCTTTACCAACAGAAGAAACATGCTATACCTACCGTGTGATATTTGTGTTTCTCCTGTTTTTTTCTTCATTTATTATCGCTATATGTGTTACGCCTGCTGGAATCCTGGAGAAGAACTAGACTGTTGTGTCATACAGAGCGTAAGAAGACTAATGTTTGATCACCTGGATGTGAAGTGGCGACCTTAACCTAGAAATAAACATCTATATCTTTATCATATCAATTGATACCTCAAAATAACCTCATAACATATCTTATATACATTTCGATGACTTTAGAATTCATTAAATCTTCCATTTGTACTTTGTTGTACTAGATACATTTGTTGTGTTAGAAACAACTTAGATTGTATTATAAAGGGAGGGTTTATCATCGATAGCTGTAGTTGCACGCCCCATTAGCCGGCATCTATCCTCTTAGCAATTATATAGAATAAATGTATATTTCTGCTATAAAACGTATATATAGAAACCTATCAACGTGGTGAAGTTTTGTATATAGGAGAGATAAGGGCACGTGCACTCTACAAAAAAGATCTTGCAAGACAGTTAGGAAATGAAACATTGGTTTGTGTAATCATTAGGGATATAAACAAAGAGAACAGGGGCTGACATAGATATAGCCTCTTCCAGGTGGTATAGTGTGACCTTTAACCTTTTAACTTGGACCGATGACCGAAATTAATCCAGGTGTAGAATTCAATGTTACCATACAACGACGGTGTGATGATGAACTCATTTTGTTACTAGTTTTGGGAACAACGTGTATACAAGTGTTTTACTTCGTGAGTGGTAAAATGTGAACTATGGCCCTATGTTGTAGAACTAACTCTATGTCACTACGTAATATTCTGTTAATATATAAACTATATGTAAATTTGTTGGGTCAATTTCTATTTCCATTTACATAAATAAAAATGAACCACAGATTTAGTTTATATAACGCTCGACATTAAGGCCAAAAGTTAGGTGTTGCCAAGCGAGGCGCTAGGAATAGAGGGGGGGCAAGTGGTTAAGGCGTCTGCCATTCTGCTTCCACTAGCCCTCCACCGGTCGTGGGTTCGAGACCTACGTGGGGCAGTCGGCAGGTACTGGCCGTAGGTCGGTGGTTTTTCTCTGGGAACTACGGCTTTCCTCCACCAACAAAACCTGGTACGTCCTTAAATAACCTTAGCTGTTAATAGGACGTAAAACAAAAATAAAGCAAACTAAACGCTAGGAATAAAGGAAGTTAGAAGTAGAAAGAATATTGACAAATCCCATATTCTGCATGGGGTTTCCACATTAGTCGCCTCCCACGATACATGCAGTTGGTAACAGCAGGTGTATTTTTTCCCGATCCCCCACCTTGCAGGGGTGTATAACACAAGTAATAGCCGTCGTTATTTTGGTATTCATATTTCTGTTTCAATTAAACTTGTGACTCAATTTTGATACCGCTGTTTGTGGACGCATATGCAGGCAATTCATAATCATGTATGGTGATTTGAAGTGAAAAAGAGATACGTTTTCTTTCAAAAATAACAATAGAAAGGGTGAAATAAAAATAGAAACAATACTGTCTTTTGATCTCATTTCACTTGTTTTGCCAATTCTACCATTATATTATTATCAATTTGAATGATTAGATAGAAATAACATTTTAAAAATGATATTTCAAATAGTCAATTATTCTTAATAGAACGTTATTTAAACACGCAACACAAAAAAATAAGGTGTCCTGATTGAGTTGCAGATCATTAATTTTTTGCGTAGTTTGCCTTATGTTAGCGCCATTTAAACATTACCGAGGTATAAACATGTACCATGTGTATATTAGTATTTGTAACTTCGAACTTTTATTGACCTGCTATATGTATGTCACTGTGGCAAGCGGTACATTAAATGCTCTGTAACCTAGACCCCACAGCATTGCTTGCTTTATAAAAATTAAAATGATACTTATATAAAATAATGATATGATGGTCAATTAAATATTTTTCAATTCCTTTATGTCTGAAACCAACTTCAGATCATCAAAATTTTCGAACACAAGCATTTTAATTGTTTGGATGTTTTACAAAACTAACTTTATTTAGTTATTCAGATACCGTATGGTGTCAGGTAGTGATGATTAAAGCTAGTCATGTGAGTTTACATAGAGTGATCATCATAGCGTACATAACAGAGGTAAGCAGACAGTATTTGATGACAGGTCTTGTCGTGTAAACATACTTAACATAGCAAGGCATCATTGAATAACGCGATTCATTGAAAACACGTTGTGATTTATAAAAAGAGATAAACGCTAGGGATATAACTCGTGTAAAGTCTAATAAGCTATGTTAACTCTATTTACCATTGTAATTGATGCGGGAAACTTACACTGCCATTGACACTTTGAATGAATTTTTGAAACTATATTTACGTCATAACAAAGAATTTGGGTTAAATCAGTTTGATAGAAAATCATACATCAACACCAATACCTTAGGATAATATCCCAACTCTTAGGAAGATACAAATGACAACATTAAAGCAAGAAAAAAAACATAAACTCACACTTACCATCTGATAGGAGACCATTTGCCCTGAGTGGTGTAGATATCCTACACCCCAAATGGCATCTGGACTTATGTGTATCGTTGTTCACAGAAAGTAGGGTATAATCCATAATTTCTTCATATATAGTTATACATTATATTATATAAAGATATAAAATCGCGGCTAATGATTGAATAACTTCATATGTACCATGTGTTGAAAGTATCCTGATTTTGTTTAAGTAACGGATACTATTACGTTTGCCTCTGTTCGATGTAAGATTTAAAGGAACACAACATGGGTCACACGTTTAGTCTGCACATTATAAGTGACAGTTACATGTCATCAGGCCGGAATTATACAGCTCTTCCGGAAGAAGAACCTCCTCCCCGTCAACCATTCAAAAACAAGCGACATCAGAGACAACAATCGCCTCCGCCGTTCACAATCGATCAACCATTCAAAAACAAGCGACATCAGAGACAACAACCACCTCGGCCGTCAACCATCCATCATCCATTCAAAAACAAGCGACATCAGAGACAACAACCACCTCCGCCGTCAACCATCCATCATCCATTCAAAATCAAGCGACATCAGAGACAACAACCGCCTCCGCCGTCAACCATCAATCATCCATTCAAAATCAAGCGACATCAGAGACAACAACCGCCTCCGCCGGCAACCATCCATCATCCATTCAAAATCAAGCGACATCAGAGACAACAACCGCCTCCGCCGTCAACCATCCATATTCCATTCAAAATCAAGCGACATCAGAGACAACTACCGCCTCCGCCGTTAACCATCCATCATCCATTCAAAATCAAGCGATATCAGAGACAACAACCACCTCCGCCGTCAACCATCCATCAACCATTGAAAAACAAGCGACATCAGAGACAACAATCGCCTCCGCCGTCAAACATTCATTAATCAAAGAGAGTAAATGAGTTAAACGTATTCTTCTTTATACGCATGTAAAGGAGATACGGATAGTCATTGATACAAGTGGGTAAAATGTTCATGTTTGTTCAACTGTAGTTCTTATGTAAGTCATCCATGTACCATCCTTCTAGTAGGAATTGGTTAGAAAAAAACACCCTTCCACATTTAACAAAGAAAAATCATGACTTCTTTTTTACTGTTTAACTAATACTATTTTGAAATGGTAAACAATTTTCACATTTGAACAGAAGATTAATTTTTTGTATTTCAGACAAGCAGGATTACTGATTATATGGAGATCACGTGTGAAACACAATGAGAAACCACAGCAATATGAGGTTAAAACGCTTAAAACGTAATAACGAGACAAAACAGTATAACAGGCAGGTCAAGTAAGACAAAGCATTTGGGCAGAGACAGGATAGAGTAAAAATAAATAGCAAGACAAAATATGACAAAGGATGATTGCGTGTAAATGCAATTACAAGACAAGGACAGGGGAAATATAACAGAGGGAGGTTACGTGTAACATATCATAGCCAGACAAAGCATTATGACAGAGGGAGGTTACGTGTAACATATAATAGCCAGACAAAGCATTATGAAAGAGGGAGGTTACGTGTAACATATAATAGCCAGACAAAGCATTATGAGAGAGAAAGGTTACGTGTAACATATAATGGCCAGACAAAGCATTATGACAGAGGGAGGTTACTTGTAACATATAATAGCCAGACAAAGCATTATGACAGAGGGAGGTTACGTGTAACATATAATAGCCAGACAAAGCATTATGACAGAGGGAGATTAGGTGTAACATATAAAAGCCAGTCATTGCATTATGACAGAGGGAGGTTACACGTAAAATGAATAATCATTTTAGCTTAATAAGTGATGACATGTAATCTAAATTATAAAGTAAATTAATATAAAAAGACGTTTTAAAGGTTAAACAATGTTTCTATAGTGTCGATTTACTTTGAATTAGCATTATTATATCAGGTAATTTTAGTGATTAATTTAGGGGTTGAGGACGAAGGGGTTAAACGTGAACAGATAATATATTTCAGACTGACAAGTCATTGCTCCTTGGGTCCTATAGACGCACATCTGACACTGTTTACATTTCACAGGGAGACTAAGCATGGTCGATATTTGTATATTTCAATGACGCTTATAACGGACAACAGCAGCTATTGTGACCATGCACAAGGACTGCCATGGATACAAACAAAAAAACATAGATTAATTTGCCGTGTGAAAATCGCGCCTGATTGAAAAGAAGAATTTCCAATATTGCTTAAAAAAAACGTCTTTTGTTCACGGTTCCTTAACTGGGTCATGGAAAGGATGCCGGAAACTTAAATAATAGATGATGGCGGTTTTGTTTTGTTCACTCACAATAAGATGCTATACAAGTTGTAATTGGTGTTATTTAAAACTTTTGCTACATCATACATCAATATAGATTTTCATTTTACCTATCTGTTTACCACCAGGCGTGCTATGTATTGTTTCATACGGCTTATTGTGGCAACATCACTTTCATTGATCCTGGCAATTTTGTTTATGTTTCAAAATTGCAATATCCTGATAAAGTATAAAATATTGTTTTAAAATATTTGAATTATAGAACAGAGAGTATGATATATTTGAGATATCCAAACAGATATCAACTGTTTATACATTTTACTGTTCCATGCAAAAGCAATACAATATACAACGGCGTCACTACATTCTGGTAAAATGCAACACTTACTCTAACACCAGGTTAGCGTATACACCCGTATCAGGCTTACATATACAATATTATCAACCAATAAACTTGACATTTACCACAACGTCAACACACACGGTCAAGCCATACCATAGCGTCAACACACAAGGACAAAAAAAATACCAGAGCGTCAATACACAATATGAAAATATACCATAGCGTCAACACCCAAGAACAAATTATACTATAGCGTCAATACACAAGGTCAAAACATACCACAGCGTCAACGAACAAGGACAAAACATACCACAGCGTCAACGAACAAGGACAAAACATACCAGAGCGTCAACGCTAAAGATCAAAACATACCACAGCGTCAACGAACAAGGACAAAACATACCACAGCGTCAACGCTAAAGATCAAAACATACCACAGCGTCAACGAACAAGGACAAAACATAACAAAGCGTCAACGCTAAGATCAAAACATACCACAGCGTCAACGAACAAGGACAAAACATACCACAGCGTCAACGCTAAAGATCAAAACATACCACAGCGTCAACGAACAAGGACAAAACATACCACAGCGTCAACG